>JACXGM010024580.1:0-15673 GCA_016801145.1 Umbra pygmaea
TACTTGTAGACCAATCTCTAAAATTTGATAAACACATTTCATCTGTAATCAGCGCTAGTTTTTACCAACTTCGTCTACTTTCCAAAATTAGAGGCTTCCTCACTCCTAAAACCCTAGAAATGGCTGTTCATGCTTTTATTACATGTAGGCTAGACTACTGTAATTCTCTATATTGCGGTATATCAAGCCACCAAATCGCTCGTCTTCAGATAGTCCAAAATGCTGCGGCCAGACTCATCCACAAATGTCGGAAATATGACCAAATCACTCCGTTTTTAAAATCGTTGCATTGGCTGCCAATTCGGCAGAGAATAGATTTAAAAATTTTACTCCTTGTTTTTAAATCTCTACATAACCTAGCCCCGGTCTATCTCTCTGATCTTGTCCATCCTTACACCCCTTCCCGAAGCCTAAGATCTCTTGATCAAGCTTTGCTGGTAGTCCCCCGGGTTAGACTCAAGTGTAGAGGTGAGCGTGCTTTTTCGGTGGCAGGCCCGCGTCTACGGAACTCCATGCCCCTTCAGATTAGAACGGCCCCTACCTTGTCTGTTTTTAAGTCTTTATTAAAAACCCACCTGTTCTCTTTAGCTTACTAACCTTCATCTCTGGCTGATTTTATTTATTTATTTTTAGCCTACGTTTTATACTTCCATACTTGTGTTACTGTGTGTTGTTATATAGGTATTTTATTATTACTTTTTAGATTTATTTTCTGTAAAGCACTTTGGTCAGCCTAGTGGCTGTTGTAAATTGTGCTATATAAATAAAATGACCTTGACCTTGACCTTTTACCAAGTATTGATTTTGAGGGGCAAAATGTCTGTTTTTTCTTATCTTTTGTGACACAAAAATATTTTAAACATTCAAAGTGTTGTGTAATTATTCATTGAAGGTGGAAACATTTCATAGAGATCAAATTAGAGCAACTTTCTATCTTCTAAAAAGAGATGAGGATCCACAAGAATCTTCTAGCTACAGGGCCTTGTCAATTTTGAACTGTGATTTTTAAGTTATATGAAAAGGTCCCATTTAGAAGGTTGGATAAGTTCATCTCATGTAAATCCAGACCAGGCATGCACAGCAGCAACCAAGGACATTTCTTTCTTTAGATGCTGAATAGTCTTTTGAACGTGTGGAATGGAACTATTTATGGGCAGTATTGAAGAGGTTTGTTTCAGACCATCATTTTATTAATATGGTCTGTACTGTTTATTCTAGCCCCACTGCATACCTCCAATCAGGGCATCCAGGTCCACCTGAGTTTTAATTATATAGGAGTACTAAGCAAGGCTGCCCTATCTCTCCTGGCCTAGTTGCACTCTCTTTAGAACATTTAGTGCAGGCTGTTAGGGAACATCACATTATATCACGTATTGTGACCAAGACAATTCACTGCATATCACTTTAGGCAGATTACATTTTATTATATTTATCTGATTGCTAATTCAGTATTTTGGAAGAATTTTGTTATTTTCAGTTTACAAGATTAACTCACCTTCATTACCTGTTCCCTTAGAATAGTATGGTTTTCTGCATCTATATATTCATATTTGACCCTCCCTTCCTCTTATTATTGACAACTTCAAAGAATCTCTCATGAAAATAAAGAGACGTAATTAATTGGACCCCACATCAATTTGCACAGGCCAGGCTCTGACACTAAAATGAATACACTCTCTCGCATTCATTTTATAATCTGTTTCTCTTAATTTTTTTGAAGGACATTAATGCTTCATGCAGACATTTTATCTGGAATTTAAAATTAAAGAAATTTAGTCTTTCTACATTAGGGTTGGGCGATGTCTACTAATTTGGCATCGGACGATGTCTACAGTGAAACATCGTGATGGACGATGAAATCGGGGGGCGGAGCTATAAATTCTATGAACTTAAAAAATATATTATTTATACATTAATCTATTCATTAATAAAATTTCTATTTATTGCACATTTGATCTCATCCTCTCCTACTCATCCGGGTTTTTCCTTACTTTTCCTCCGTATGGCTAGTCATAGTGATCTAATCCTTAAACAAAATCCTTAGACTTACAACGTAAATGCAGTTACGAATACTAAAGTGTTTCATTATCTGAAAACTGGGAGCGAATACAAAATTCATAGTTTTATTAATTGAAGCATGGTTTTCACCCGCCCATTATTAGTCTTACGATGAAAGATTTGCTATATGTACAGCAGACTTCGTTTTGACCGTAAAATATACATGTAGGCCTAGCTGTTTTAGAGACAACATAATCATTTGAACTACTGTCACTTCATTATAGACGTGTAAATTAAATTAGTACAGAGACCATCGGAATTCGAACAGTATAAACTATTGTTTATATGCTTTCACTGAAGACAAAAAGCACAACTGCAGTGGGCTATCCATTTTCCGCTAGAAATTCAATTGTTTTAAACTTTAGAGACAAAACGTTCTTTATATTTTACTTTCTGCTGTCAAGGAAGATGAATAGCCTACATGCCATGATTTTGGCTCATTCCGGGGCGTTTCTTCTGCCGTATTCTACAGTACATCTGCATTCTGTCCGGGGCGCTTCTCCTGCCGTATTCTACAGTTGCTACTGTAGATGGCACCCAGATAGGCGTAAAAGCCCAACCGAAAAATAGTACAGTACAGGGGCGTCATGCCTATTGAAACCTTTTGAGCCAAGTGGATTTTCTTTTTAATATCAGTAGTTCTGGGCACCTGTTTCCGTGTGTTGTGCACACTGTGCCCCCTTAAAACAATAGGTGCATGACGCTTCTGGTACAGTATAGGCTATATGAATCAAACAGCACTCCACGCAATTTACGAGTGATAATAAGCGGAACATATGCTTCTATGATTGCATGAGGTTGGAATACAATATATTCAGCAGGACAAATATCATGGCATTTATTTAGGTTAACTTATGACGCTATTACTGATTAGATGCCTATTACTGTTTCGTTTGAAGAACAGCATATTTCACAATGCAATATACTTTTATCTTTAGCAGAGTTTTACTTTTTACTGGTGAAGCAGTAACAATCATGCGCTCATCATTTTACACTACATGGCACCTTCTGTCAAGCTCGGAAATTTGGATTGCGTCGTACATTTAATGAACTTCATTGTAGCTTATGTTTTCCGCAGGTAATTAGGGGTATGATGATAGGCAAATCGTACACACTGTGCACCAGCACTGACACTAAGAACAAGTGGTATTTATCAATTGGGATTTCGTACCGGTGTGCCTAAAACGGTCATAGGATTGTTTGATTAATCCAACTTGTTTTGCATAGGCGCATTCTTAATTCTCTTCATAAGTAGCCTACAAATGTAGGATTTTTTAAACGCAAGCTTGATAATATATACACTAGTGTTTTTTTCGCAAGTGAGAATGGGCTATTAAGACAAGAAAAAAATCATTCAAATGTATAGGCCAGTTTAAATATTGAAATAGCCTGTAGCTACGTTGAGTTTTTTGAGTATGCACTAACATTAATGCGGGTACTCCACTTAGGCAATAGCTGGTTTTATATTATCAGCACGTGGGGGGTTGGGGGTTTAACATTTGTGTTGGGTGTTTAACATTTGTAACACATTGAATAGCTGAGTGGCCATCAATGCAGGTCTGGGCGAGGGGAGATTACGTGTCACCTTTTTATAAAAATGATCGGGTGCGCTCTTTATGCGCTAAAATACGGTAGCTTTCAACTTGGGGCGATGAAATCACGATGCCACCTCTACATCGAGATGTCTGTCAGCCATCGCCGATGGACGATGGTATCATCTATCGGCCCAACCCTATTCTACATTAACCTGCCTAAAAACATTAGGTGTCATCCCTTTTCCAAATGTCAGATATTATTATTATTATTATATAGCATTTCAGGTTAGAGCCTTGAAAACACGGTTCGACCTCTCTGTCTGCGTGACTTGGCATTCCTTAGACACACTATCCCAACCAATTTGAATTCAAGGTCTGTTTTCTCTGCTCTTACAGTATACAAAAGCCTTCAGTGTTACACATTGGTTTTATTGTAACCAACACATGAATTGCTTGGCTTCAGCTTGAAAAACATTTGTCTATACCTTTTTAAGTTCAGTTTAGAGTCACCTATTTGGAATATTAACTCAGTCCCGTCTGGTTCCATTCTGTTCCACTTTCCACAAAGCAAGGAATGGGGTTTAAGTTATTTTCAATCAACAGGACCTTAGATCATTTTAAGATTTGATGGAGTTTTATCCCTGGCTCATGTTTTCTTTTTCTCAAACTCTGTACAGCTATGAAGATTTGTGTACCATTGGATGTGTGTCTAGGTTCCCACCCACTTGTAAAGTTATTATCTGCCTCTAGGGATACTGGAATGATGTCTAAAATGTAAAATTCACTTCACCTCAAGGTTACAATGTTTTGGGAGACTTATCTGGAGACCATTGGTACGGAACAACATTTTGAATTCATCTAAGATCCTTGCCCATCAATTGATACATTTTAATTTTCCACATAGGATATTTTACTCCTGAGCCTACATTTAAATGAAAGTTGTCCGACCACAATAAATGTTATTTTTCTGCAATAGGGAATTACACTCTTATGTTCTGGTATTGTAAGACTGTTGAAAAACAAATGTAAATATCTAGGTGATATATTGGTTAAAGTCCTTAAAGGGCATCCCACTGTGCCCATTACTTTTTGGTTATAACCCCAATGTGAAGTTGACCTTTCAAGAAATGTGAATAGTTACAGCAGCATCAACTGCCGGTTAAAAAATCAACCTGAAGAGTTGGTTTGAGCCTTATATTGTTTTGTGTATGGTGTGGTTGATCATGTTTAATGATATGTACTCAAGAGAAATCTAGAGCTAAAATCTATGGAGCTAGCATTCTCACATTCGCCAACTGGTATAATGCGTTCTCGTATAAAGACTTTAATTTAGAGTACTTGGAATGAGTGTTATAATATGATATATTTTTGTTAGTTATTATTTTCTTTTACCCCCCTTTTTTATTATTTACATTTTGTATTTTATTTTTCATACTTATCTGCAATAGGTGTAATTAGTGCTGGGCGGTATACCCGTCTCAGGGGCCGGTTGCACCAGCTGGACATATATAGGTCATAACTATATGTTCGACCTAAAATGACTTTATATTTATACCTGTTGCACCAGCCGGGCGTAAGCTCTCACCTAAAGGATTATTAGGAACACCATACTAATACTGTGTTTGACCCCCTTTCGCCTTCAGAACTGCCTTTATTCTACGTGGCATTGATTCAACAAGGTGCTGAAAGCATTCTTTAGAAATGTTGGCCCATATTGATAGGATAGCATCTTGCAGATGATGGAGATTTGTGGGATGCACATCCAGGGCACGAAGCTCCCGTTACACCACATCCCAATGATGCTCTTTTGGGTTGAGATTTGGTGACTGTGGGGGCCAATATAGTACAGTGAACTCATTGTCATGTTCAAGAAACCAATTTGAAATTATTCAAGCTTTGTGACATGGTGCATTATCCTGCTGGAAGTAGCCGTCAGAGGATGGGTACATGGTGGCCATAAAGGGATGGACATGGTCAGAAACAATGCTCAGGTAGGCCATGGAATTTAAACAATACCCAATTGGCACTATGGGGCCTAAAGTTTGCCAAGAAATTATCCCCCACACCATTACACCACCACCAGCCTGCACAGTGGTCACAAGGCATGATGGATCCATGTTCTCGTTCTGTCTACGCCAAATTCTGACATACCATCCGAATGTCTCAACAGAAATCGAAACTCATCAGACCAAGCAACATTTTTCTAGTCTTCAACTGTCCAATTTTGGTGTGCTCTTGCAAATTGTAGCCTCTTTTTCCTATTTGTAGTGGAGATGAGTGGTACCCGGTGGCATCTTCTGCTGTTGTAGCCCATCCGCCTCAAGGTTGTGCGTGTTGTGGCTTCACCATTGCTTTGCTGCATACCTCTGTTTTAACAAGTGGTTATTTCAGTCAAAGTTGCCCTTCTATCAGCTTGAAGCAGTCGGCCCATTCTCCTCTGACCTCTAGCATCAACAAGGCATTTTCGCCCACAGGACTGCCGCATACTGTATATTTTTCCCTTTTCACACCATTCTTTGTAAACCCTAGAAATGGTTGTGCGTGAAAATCCCTGTATCTGAGCAGATTGTGAAATATTCAGACCTGCCCGTCTGGCACCAACAACCATGCCACGCTTAAAATTGCTTAAATCACCTTTTTTCATTGTCTTGACCAGGACCACACCCCTAAATGCATTGAAGCAACTGCCATGTGATTGGTTGAGTAGATAAGTGCATTAATGAGAAATTGAATGGGTGTTCCTAATAATCCTTTAGGTGAGTGTATTTTGTGTTATCTTTCTCAAGTTAGGACGATGCTAGTTGTTTTGTCTAACTAAAGCAGCAAATTCCATGTATTTTTCATACCGTACTGCACAGCACACACATGCATTCTTTGGCTATGTAACTCAGAACAATTAGTAAACAGGTTTTTTACATTTCTCTTGCAGGCACATCAAATTTAGGGATCAATTTATTACTAGTGGAATTTATAATTACATGAAAATAATATGTTTTTAAGCCAATGAAATGCAAGTATTTTAATGGTAGCTTCTCTTTTCTTTTACACTTTATGGCTTATGGAACGGAACAGTTGCCAGGGGGCAACATTGGAACGTTTAAAACTTTCATCGTCCATTTTATCTATTTGGATTAAGGAAAGAACACTGTTTAGCAACTATCACTAGTAATATTCTGATCTCACGAATGTGCATTGCTTACGGTGGACTTAGCTATGACTAGTCTTATTTTTATTTGGTGCAACAACTGTAAATTCTACTCACAACATCGGATACGAGCAATTTTCTCCTCCACCTTTGCCGCAAGCACGTCTAGGAATATCAAAAAATGTATGAATCTATTGCAATAATTCCTCTCTCAACCAGAAGAAAATGCTGGGAACACCTGATTATGCATGGAACAAAATAAAAATACTGTCTTATAACGTGAAACCGGTAGAATCTTGAAAAATACAGTGATATACATTTTTGGTCATACCGTCTAGCACTAGGTGTAATTTCATTCTTTATCTCCGTGTGTGTGTTTTTTCTGTAATGGTCTCCCCCTTCGAAGCCTGAGTCTGTGACTCCATTACCCACAGACTACATCTGTGTGTTTCTGTTTTTCTGTAAATGTTTACATCATCCCCTAAATCCACCAATACATCATCTTGTTTGTCAGTCAACTGCACACAACGGATAGAGATCTATTCATCACTACATGTATTTAGTTTGGGTGATTTACCAAGGTCCCTGTCATTCATTGTTGTATATTTCATGTGTTGTATATTTCATGTGTTCCTATTCTATAAGAGTACTACTTAGAGTAACCTTTTAGCTCACCAAAGACCTTTTGTTTTGTGTTTTCAGTGTATTACATCTTTATTTTACACCTTCGTTTCTGCATCTCGACTACTCCTTGCATACAACACATCTTTTGCATGTACTGGTTAGTTGTTGAATGTATTGTTTTTGTTTATTTTAATTATATAATACAATTATTTTTAAAATCTGATTACAATCCGAAATCATTCCAGGTTGTCACACTACATAATGTGGAAATGTCCAAGGGTTCAGTACTTATGCAAGTCTCTGTACCACAGGGCATGTGCTGACCGATCACACTGTTTGAATAGGAAAGCTACTCTCTGCTATGGCGTTGGTAGTATCCATAGTGTGGTCATCGGCACCAGGGTTTTATCGCCCTGGCCGTTTGCTCTGAGGAATTTCCCATGTGGAATGGTTGAGGCAGCGTGGGCAGCTGACCAAAAATAATCCAGAATGGAGTTGCAAGGCTCTGAGCAGCATCGTGCTTCAGAAGTGTTGTCACCCTGGACATTATGCAATCTCTGGCATACTCTCCCAGTGTGTTGCCTCGATGCGGCACAGAAAGTTTCCATAGTCTCAAGATGTGAATGTTGAAGTCCCGTCAATACTTGTATGTATCCTAGTAAATGTCAACTGATTGGGTAATACTGCTGCTGGAGTGGCAGGTTGACTCATCAGATTTTTTACCATTCAATACCATTCAGGCCCTGTTCAATATGTGAAGGCACTTCTGAATTGGTGGTTTTGAGGGAAATGTCTACAAGTACAAGTGAACAGTAAATTTAATTTCAACACCTGAATTGTCTCCGTATCTTATCGCATTAAGATGACTTCACTGCAACTAAGAAGCATGGCCCAGACCCTGAAAAACATCTCCAGGCAATTATCTTTTCTCCACCATTTGTAGGGGTGTCCACCAGCCGCGGTCGGTGGATCTTAATTGGGGAGGACGGGCTCGTATTACGCTCGGAACCGGAGTGAATGGAATGGTGCGCAACGAACAAAACCAATTGTTTTTTTGATTTGCACACATTCCATTCACTCCGGTTCTGAGCGTAATACGAGCCCGTCCTCCCCAATTAAGATCCAGCGACCGCGGCTGGTGTCCACATACTTTTGGCTATTTAGTTTATCTGGTATCTGTCTTTGTAACATCTCTGAATGGTCATGTTCAATTGATGTCACCCAAAATGCTTTTCCTTCAGTCCCTTTGAGACATGTTTTGTCCAAAGTCATTGTTTGTCTGCGAACAAGACCGTAACTATGCCAACTACCATAGAATGCAGATTGTGGGGAATTAAAGAAGGCAGTGTGAATGGCTCAGTCAGCACCTCTGATCTAATAAAGCGTGTTAAGTTAATACATATTTGGACATTGACTATGAGTATTAGGTATGGAGCATTTCACCTCATTAAAGACTGCAGTACATGAGAATGGACACTTGTCAACCGATCAAGTGGCAGTATTGCTCTGCATGTCGAAATTGAAAAAACAAATCCACTACATTGACTGTATTGATTGATTCCCAAGATGTTTAGTTTTTTATAAATAACAAATGTACGTTCCATGAAGCAAAAACCTTCACATTAAAGTTTAGGTGATGTTTGTGACCTAAATATAGAACAAACAAACACACTGTAATGCTGACTGCTAAATTGATGTGGTGTAGAACTTTTACGCTATATTGCAACTAGCTAAAATTAATGGTTGTAGATTGTTATTTCCTTCCTGAAATGGGATGTAGCTAGTAGCAGGGTACTAAAACAAGTTCATGATTTACAGCTTTGGAAGAAATTTAAGATACTACTGCAAATGTTTCTTAAATCAACCCCAATGTGATCAAGAGGAAGATGGATGGTCACAAGCCATCAAACAAAGCTGAGCTGTGACCAGGAGTGGCATAAAGTCACCCAAAGTCAATGGGAAAGACTGATAGAGCGCATGCCAAGATATATAAAAGACAATTATTATTGTTTTACAATTATTATTCCATTAAATATAGATTTTTGAACTCTTCCCATGTTAACACTTTAGTATTGTGTTGTTTATAAGTTTTTATGAACTAATTTTCTCTGCATTAATCGAGGACTGGCCGATTAATTATGGCCGATTTGAGTTTTCAAAATAATTATATTTGTTTGCCGATTATGGCCGATACTTTTTTTTGGAGAGAAACCAAGTCCTCTAGTGTTAAAATTAGATAGCAAGTCACGTGGAAACTGCGTACAGCCAGCCCATCTGTCGTGAGCTACAGTCCACCTGTCCCAAGCTGCAGCATCTCAAGTCTGGAGGAAGTTGTGACTGCAGAGGAGCCAGGGTAAGTTTGTAGCATGAAAGGGGATCAATTAAAATCAGTTGCATAATCACTTTTTGGCTTCACAGGTTGTGCATACTAGGCGCATGTAGGGCGACGTCGACAGCGGCGTTGCAGGTGGAGACTGGTGAGGTGCCGTTGGCGTTGAGGTGGGATAAGTTTGCGTTGGCGTATTGGGTGAGGCTGAAGGGGAGCTCAGTGAGGCATCCTGCGGTTGAGGTGGTGGGGGGGTGTAGGGGGTAAGATGAGAGTGTTTAGGTGGGTGATAGAGAGGAACGTGGTGGAGTATGGTTTGGAGGGGAAGGATGTTGGACCGGTGGACCCACGTTGGGTATGGTTCCCCCTTGGTAGTTCCCAGTGCCGAATGTTGATGTGAGGTTGTTTGAGCGTAAGAACGGGTGAGATGCTAGTTGTATTGGTGGTAGTGTGGAGAGGTATTTGATTGAAGGGTACGGTGGCTTTCTGAGGGTGTTTACAGATGGATCAAAGGACCCAGTTAGTGTAAAGGTAGGGGCTGAGGTGTTTGTGCTGGAGTAAGGATCGGTAAGAGGCTGACGGATCATGTGTCAGTGTATACTGCTGAGATGATGGCATTGATTTTCGTCTGTGTTGGGTGGAGGAGGTTCGGCCACTTAGGGTGGTGGTGTGTACGGACTCAGCTGCTGTGTTGAGTAGTATAAAGTTGGGTAGGTCAGATGGGAGGATTTATTGGTGGAGTTGAAGGTGCTGTTGTTGGGGTTGGAGAGGATGGGGGTGGTGGTTTGGTTCTGTTGGGTGCCAGCACATGTCAGGGTTGCGGGTACTGAAGAGGTGGACAGGGTGGAGAAGAGGTGGATAGGGTGGCAAAGAGGGGACCACGAAAGGATTAAGTGGATGTGAGGATACCGTATGGGCGGGAGGATATGAAAGCGATGATAAAGAGGGTGGGGTTGGAATACTGGCAGAAGTGTGGTGAGGGCGTTAATGCACTTTCTCAAGGCTACGGTTGTGGGTAAGAGGATATAAGGGTGGGTGGCCGTGACGGCCTCACACTCCGATAAAGTAGGTGGCTGTGAATGCTCCATTACAGTTGGTTGCGATCCGCCAGTAATACAAAGAAGAATAAGAAGAATAGCGGGACACGTGCTTCACACTGCGAGAGGGCACCATGCACCACTCGGCGGAAAATTGAGATAAAGGAAAAATGATATATTATAAAAAAGATAGTTCAATCACAACTGAAAATATGCTTCATTGTTTGTGAATAGAGGTGAATAAATGTTTTTGTGTTTTTAATTTGTTTGTTTTGCAGCGAAGTGTCAGTTCCATTTCATACGTAAAACATTTTGCGGCGGGGGTTTGTTGTTGTTCAGACAGACACTCCAAAAAAATTCTAAAGGAAATTTAGTATTTATTGATGATGTGACTCCTGACAAAAGCAGCAGGCTTAATTCTTAAATATTTAGGGCTATATCATCTGCTCATATCCAGCCAGAAGTTCCAAAAGGTTCAACTTCATCCTCGATCCTATGGGAGACAATTAAGGCCTATTTAAGAGGTGTGATTATTTCCTACTCTTCTCACTTAAATAGAGCCTGTAAGGCCAAACTGGATGAACTTTCCAAAGGTATTCTTGACCTGAACCGTAAAATGCACTGACACCTTCCCCAGAGCTATACAAACACTGTTTACACTTGCAGTCAGAATCCAACCTTTTATCTACCAATGATGCAGAGCGATTACTTTTACACTGAAGGGCCTCTTATTATGAACAAGGTGACAAGACTAGCCGCCTGATTGCACATCAATTAAACCGACGTGCTGCTTCCCGTTTAATTCCTCAAATTGAAGACTCTTCTAAGTGTTTGATTTCAGACCCAGATGGGATAAATTACACATTCAAATCATTTTATTCCTCACTTTATACATCTGAGTTCCCACCGGACACTGTTACTATGACTCAATTCTTGGATGTGTTAGACATCCCAGCTGTTCCCTGTGACACTGCAGATTACCTTGATTCCCCTCTGAAGCTTGATGAGGTGGTTGAGTCTATAAATTCTATGCAAAATGGGAAAGCTCCAGGTCCAGATGGTATCTCTACAGAATTCTTTAAGAAATTTTACTCATATTTGGCCCCTTGGCACTTATCGATGTATGAGGAGTCATCCTGGATCATGGTGTGCTCCCACCAACCTTAACACAAGCTTCTGTAGCACTTCTTCTTAAGAAAGGGAAGGACCCCACAGCCTGCTCTTCCTATAGACTGATTAGCCTCCTCAATCTTGATGTAAAGATACTTGCTAAATTACTAACTAGGCGTCTGGAGGGAGTTCTCCCATTTGTTATCTCAGAGGAACAGACAGGCTTCATCAAGGGCAGACAATCATTTGTCAATATTCGGACATTGTTCAATATTGTTTACTCTAAACAGTTTTCAAATTTCCCTGAGCTTGTGGTCTCACTTGATGTAGAGAAAGCCTTTGACAGAATTGAATGGAACTATTTATTTGCCTCTCTTCGAAAGTTTGCTTTTGGCAACAAATTTAGTGCGTGGATTAGGCTTTTGTATACATCCACACAGGCAAGTGTCTGCACCAATGACACTTACTCTGACACTTCACCCTGGAACGTGGGACAAGGCAGGGGTGCCCTCTTTCTCCCTTACTCTTTGCCCTCGCTATCGAGCCCCTTTCAGTGGCCTTGCGGGCCTCACCCTATTTCCAGGGTGTTTCACGAAAAGGAATTGAACATAGACTGTCATTATATGCTGATGACTCGCTACTATACGTGCACAATCCCACATCGTCTTTACCAGCTATTCTCTCTATTTTGGAACATTTTAGTTCTTTCTCGGGTTATAAGCTAAACCTGCAAAAAAGTGAGTGCTTCCCAGTACATCCAGCTGCATTACAGCTTCAGCAGGAAGATTTGCCTTTTCATCTTCATCACTCGGGCTTCAAATACCTTTGAGTGAACGTGACTCGCTCACTGCCAGCTCTCTTCTCAGCTAACTTTTCTCCCATTCTTAGTCCGATGAAGGCTGATTTCAAGAGGTGGGGCAATTTACCTCTCTCTCTTATTGGGAAAATCAATGCTGTTAAAATAAATTTAGGCAAACTATTCATCTTCCTTTTTCACTCTATTCCTGTGTTTTTACCTTTGTCTTTCTTCAAAGCAATTGAGCAGGCTGTCACTTCTTTTATCTGGGGTGGGAAGGTGCCCAGGGTTAGTAGGTCCTTGCTATAGAGATGCAAATTCAATGGAGGGCTTGCACTTCCTAATTTCTTATATTATTACTGGGCCACCAACCTTCAGAAACCACTATTCTGGTTGCATTCCCCAGACACACCCTGGTGTCATCTAGAAGGTTTGTCTTGCACCTCTTCATCTTTGCCAGCTTTACTCTGTTCTGCTTTCCCAATTACTCTCTCCCGTTATACTGACAACCCTGTAGTACTATCTACACTTAAGATCTGGTACCAGTTCCAGCGTCATTTTAAGTTCTCCCATATTTCCATCATGGGTCCTATAAATATCAACCACATGTTCACTCCATCAGTGGTTGACAATGTCTTCTCTCTATGGAAAGCAAAGGGTATTAAAACCTTCCATTACCTTTTTGAAAATTGAGTTTTCTGTAGTTTTCCCAACTTGGCTGCTAAATATGCCTTGCCTCAATCACACTTTTTTCGGTATCTGCAGATGAGACATTTCATCTCTTCTGAATTTGCATGTTTTCCTTCCCTAGCCCTTAACCAGCCATGGGACGAGTTATTGACTTTCTCACCTCAACATAACTCATTGACTTCTCGAGTCTATTCATTGAGTATGTCTTTTGACAAAAACCATACCAACAGATCAAAATCTGCCTGGGAGCGAGAAATGGGTCTTGAACTTTCAAAAGAGTTATGGGATAGAGCGATTGAGAGAGTAAGCTCTACCTCATCTTGCGCCCGTCTTGGACTTATTCAGTTCAAGGTGGTCAATAGAGTTCATTATTCTAAGTCCAGACTATCCAGAATGTACCCTACAGTGAACAATGTGTGTTAGGGCTGCACGATATTGGAAATAAATTACATTGCAATATTTTGTTTCACAACGATATATATTGCAATATTACAAGCCATCAATGTAGGCTACAGTCAATCATTACCATTCCATGATACTAATAATTTCACTAATAAACAAGCTTCATGCTCTGTAAACAGAAAAGCAGTACACATTTTTTTTATAAAACAGCAGCTTTACACCAACCCCCGATTGGTTTATAAATATATAACTGAAAATATATAATTTTTATAATAGAACTTATAAGCATTTTGTTTCACAATCTTTTGTTTTTAAGTCAACTTTTTTTTGCCAACGTACCAAAGTTAAACAGTGTTGGTCATCATCATAATCATGGATAAGCAAATGCGACGGCGTGTAATTGCAACATATCTTTACGATATGAAACGTTACTGCGTTTATTATTTCTTTCTGTCGTTGACAGCCTTTCTGGTAACGTGTCACACTGGCAAAGACATCGCAAAAGGTCTGCCAGTGTCAGAGAATGTTGGCTGTGAGCAGCGGCACAACAACCAATCACAGCGAACCAATCACTGTGCAGGCATGCGGAGCGTGAATGTCATCCCAGCAACAAACCATACAACAAACTTCTGTAAACTGTGGTGCTACCTATACTATCATTGGGTGCTACCCTTCTTCACATCGCATGTTCTGGCGATGTGACTATCGCACATGCGCACATCGTGATGTCGATGCTAAAACACAACATCGTTCAGCCATAATGTGTGTGACAGATGTCATTCCTCCCCATGTGACCTCTTATAACATGTTTTTTTCATGTACTAAACTTAGCAACTATTTGAACTACATATTTAATATTCTATCCGAGGCACTTAAAATCCATTTGACTCCATTCCCTCTGATTGCAGTGTTTGGAATCCCAGGGAACCCTCTCTTATTAAGCCATAAAAACATAGATATCATTGCTTTTACCACATTACTGGCCCGCCGCAGAATCCTGCTGCAGTGGAAATCTTGTCAGCCCCCCTTAGGCTCTCTCTGGCTAAGTGATGTTCTGTCCTTCCTACAACTGGAGAAAATTAGGTATACCGTGAAGGGATCATATTCAAGATTTTCAGATAAATGGCAGATTTTTATTTCATATTTTAACAGTTTAAGAATACTTCCCTCAGATACATAATTCATCTTATGCCACCAGCCTTTCAAGTCTAATTTATTATTATTATTATTATTATTGTTGGTATGCATTTGTATTTGTATTTATATTTATGTCTGTGTGTTGTTGTTCTGTGTAGGTACATGTACATGTGTATTGTATGATGTGGTCTGTTTTTTTTGTTTGCTTGAAGATATCTATAAAGAAATATATTAATAAAAGAAGATCCAAAAGCATGCAAAAGCATCCAATCATTTTTTAGGCAAAGAAATAGAATGTTTTGCAATGGCCCGACCTGAATACAATTGAGCATGCATTTCACTTGCTGAAGGCAAAACACACCAAGAACAAACAGGAACTGAAGATAGCTGTGGTAAAGGCCTGACAGAGCATCACCAGGGTAGAAACCCAGCGTCTGGTGATGTCTGTGAGGTCCAGATTCCAGGCAGTCATTTGTTTTTCACCTTTATCCACCTTTAACCAGGTGGGGCGATTTGAGAATTGATTCTCCTATTGCAACAGTGGCCTGGACAAGTACCTGGCCAACTATGGCTGCAGGTATGTGTTGCCATAGTGACAAGTGAGCTGAGATAAAGCATTAATTTACCTAAACATTTATATGCGCTAATGCAAGTGGGTTTGGTGTTAGGTGTTTGGTGTTTGGTGTTTGGTGTTTGGTGTTTGGTGAGGGCCAGCCAACAGGTGCATAGAAGTCACAGAGGTTCAGTGGTGACAAAACAGATGGCACTCTGAAAAACTACGTCTAGTATATTGAGGAGAGTGTTAGAGACTAT
>JACXGM010024581.1:0-15672 GCA_016801145.1 Umbra pygmaea
CGTCCACACTGTTTTATCCATTGTAGGCACCGCTCACGTTGTGTTATCGGCTTTGGGAAGGGAAAGAACACAACTCCTCCAGACAATCTCTCTGGGTATCTAATGTCCGATTTACAAATGCCGTTGGCGCACCGCTTTACCGTCCTGCTTGGAGTCAATTTTTGTCGGACCTGCTCACATTGTAACGGTTGCTATGATGCGTGATTGGACAATGGCAGTTTTGGGGGAGGGGCCGGCGATAGGTCAATTCCATCTAAGAACAAAAAAACTGGTTGCTTTTCCATATAAACTACAAAATAGCCGCGAAGAAATTTTTGATGTTCCGATCCCGTGGCATAACGCATTTGGATTAATACGCAAAACAACACCAGACTCAAAAATTTGAATATTTCAATACAAGTTATTACAAAATATTGGCAACAAATAGAAATCTATACAAGTGGGGAATACAATCTTCCCAACTCTGCAGATATTGCTCTGAGGAAGCAGAATCTATAGATCATCTTTTTTGGTACTGTCCTTATGTTGCATGTTTTTGGTCACAGGTGCAAGAATGAATAAATGCAATATTTGTTTTGAATTAACGTTACAAATAGCATTACTTGGAGACTTAAAATGTAGTAGTCAGACAATTAATAATATGATAATTATTTTAGCAAAAATATTCAACTTTAATTCCAAATTGGTGGAGTCATTGAAAATAGAAAGGTTTCATAATTATGTGAAGCATCACAGTACAGTAAAAATTTACATGGCCAATAGAAACCCAATGTGGCTTTGGTTAAAAGATAGATGGACAGTGTTGGGTGTGGATGAGGGGTGGATCATGTGAAACTGGGTTCTGTAAAATGCACAAGATTTGTAAATACTGTAAAATAACACAAAATGTATAAGCTAGAGCTAAACATTAAAATGGCACAATGTAATTGGTCTCAACTTTTGGTCACGGTTAATTAGAGGTTAGGACGGGTGTAAAATATAGAAAGCAATAATATAAAACAAAAAAAAGTGGGATTGGAAATGATGCACATTTTAGAACGAAGACAATAATTTTGTCAAATACTGAAGCTGACCTTTCCCCCCCCCAAAAAAAAATACCAATCTCCACCGCGCATGTTCAATCAAACATCAACTTTGTTTACGCTCGCAGCACACTTCACTCTACCAGCAAAGCCTGTAGCTAAATTTAGAACATCCCTATTTTCAAATTATAATACTTCCAATCATGCAAAAACCGAAGACAACACGACCCAACACTTTACTTTGACCCTAATTCATATAAATCCAACCACAGTCCAAATCCGTTTTAAATCAATAATGACATAGCCTACTAACCCCAGTGCAGGCGTGTCAAATTTAGCTTTACAATACTCCATCCAGCAATTCATTTAGGCCAACTCAACGAAACATTAAATACTGCCGAAACAACAACTTTTACACTCAAAGGGCCAAAACTTAAATTAAACCAAAATTCCACAATTTACCGATATACTCAAACCTTATAAACTCACCGCTAACTTCGCAAATCACTTCACAAACAAACTTCGTCACAAGCCCACCAGACATTCGGTACGCTGTACACAACTCTCGTCCACAGGTCATTGTCACCTTATTTCAGTTCCGCTCCAATCTATCTTCAAATCCAGCTCATAAAAAGTTCAAGAACATCTTCAGCACACTGCTACTTTACAAAATTTCAACACAAACACTCAAAATATTTCATGTCCTAATAGATCCATGCCAAAAGACAATTCCAATTTAAATTAGGGTAAATTCCAATTTAACCTGTCCCATAACCAATTTACCCTCCCGTTAACAGTATCCTAATATCACAACGAACAGTCAAAACTTTGCCAAACAACTGGTCAATATAAATGTTAAAACCTTTCAACATCAGTTAATACCAAATTAGTCCCCACAATAATTTAAATCCCACCAATTTCTCGCGGACACCGAAGCATCCTCAAAATTCACTACCAGAAAATGTCCATTCAGATAGCCCAAATCAAAACATCCCAAACAAACCCTACAGCATCTTTCATCTCTCCAGTGGAACTCAATCACCCCTATCACTCCTAAACTTTCTGGCTACACTACTCCATCACAAAACAACCACATCCACCAAAATCACTTTAATTCATTTCAAAACCATCAACACAACAGTGCATTCCCATGCCGCTCCATCGTCCATACACCAGATGCACAAGAATCAATTAAACACAAACTTTCATATTTCCACCAACAGATATTGGTTCCGCCTCAGTTACCTATCTCGCAACCCCACAAACACGCATCAAAAGCCCGCGTATGGCGGACTTTAAACACCCCAGCTAAATTTCAACCAACCTTCCAAAATTCGAGAATTCTCCTCTTTGGTATATCTTGTTTCCCAATTACTCATTACTGTACCATCCTTCCTGTATAACACATTTCATGCATTTCTAACCATACTGTAACTTCCCACAAAACTTATAACTTGGCCTTACGCCATATCCAAACACCGGGGGTTGGCTCGTTACAGCCGCAGCACCCCTGATCACCTTTCAAGCTGCTGAAAAAAGTCGACGTCGAACTTTATTCCTAAATTTGATCCAATCGATATTTCCCAAATCAATAACTAAAATGTAATCCATGAAAGCAACACATTTCAAAACGTATGTGTGTAATTAACTCTAACTCAACAAATCAGTGTTATTATGTGTGCATAGTAAACAACTAAAATGTATGCACCCACTATAGTGTAAGAATCCTGATACCCAAACTAAATGCATCAAAATTAATTAAAATGCACAACCCACATGTTCCCTGCAAGTTTCCATTAACTCTTAACAATCCATAATCAACCAGCCACTGAAAGCTTTATATCAAATCCAGAATATTATTTCCAGCCCAATTTTAACCTAACCAATTCAAAACCGATATGCAACAACCTTTGAACAAATTCATACTTTACCTAATTCAACCGATTCCTCAACCATCACCGTTATTCTTCAAGACACAGATATCCACATAAAGGACTCCAACATGAGACCAACACAGACACACATTCGGGGACACAAACACACAGACGCACTGACTATCCCACATAAGCACACACACAGTATTCTCTCGCCTATCTTCCATCCTCCATAACATACTCATTTAGTCCCTTGCTTTCACATCTATTCCAATTTTAAACACCACATCACAACTCAGCAATAACTTTACCAATCCAACATAAGAATAACTTTCCTTCAATACCCAAACTAACCACGCATCATCCTAGTCTCCCCTGTGTCACTCACAACGGACCTCACAGCATAACATCAACAGAAAACATAGCCATCCACAGTCCTGAAATCTCACATACCTTCAACACAAAACAGCCACGTCAACCCACAGTGGCACAACAGACGCAACTCCTCAATCACAATTTCACCCCACACTCAGGAGGTATATGCACACAAGAACAATATAATAAGACACAGCGGCAATAATCAAAACTTAACCATAGCTCAAACATAATTTCAGACAGTCACCATGCATTTCTCCATTATTTACAAGCCAATTTGCTCTTACATTCACTCCTCGGCCAATCATCAAGACTAAAATGGACAGTTTCTTAGAATACTAGTCGGCCGTACACACCATTCAATATTTCTACACCTGGTTAGGACAATCTCATCCTTCCAGAACCCTGTAGACCAGTCTCCTAGATATAGCAGTATTCTGTCCAGCGGATATCCAGGATGGTAATTACAGAAGTTTCAACCAATTCGAGAACTATACCTACATATGTGCGGACTTTGCCAGCAACCAACATAGCTCAACTTGCGGACCTTGTCATTATCAATCATAACATTCGCGTGCGGACTTTGCTATTAACAATTATACTTTTACGTGCGGACCTTGTGAATAACAAGCGGTGGACTAAAGCATTCTTGAAAAATAACAAACGGTGGACAAATGTGATCAAGTAACAACAAGCGGTGGACAAAGCTACATTAAATTAAATGACAAACGGTGGACAGAGGAATAGTTCTTTACATTGATTGGCTTCCTATATTCATAAAATAGTATTTTGTTACCAGTGTATGTTTATAGGACGCTATCCCTAGGTTTTGGCAACACATTTCTATGTACATCAATCTATAGAAAGTTTTTTTCACCTAGAGGGCTACTGCCAATTTGGGCAGGGTAATAACCTAAGCATACGGACCTCGCTACTAACCTATAACATCTTAACATGCGGACCTCGTTAATAAGAATCATAAATCAACGTGCGGACCTCACTATCAACAATAATTAATAGAGAGCGGTGGACAGAAATATTGCTATTATTATCGAGCGGTAGACAAAGACATTCTAAATCCCAACAATTCCGGAGGCCTTAACCCAATGTAGGCTAGTCCAGATTTTTTTATATTTACACACACATTCCTTCTTAAGTATTTCAATTCACTCTATGTTCACAATGCACTCTAATTCTCTTCACTATATACACGCATGCACGGCTTAGCTCCCTCCACAACGCTCAGTATTCAATTTAGAATGAGGGCTTTGGAATAGGTAAGATATGCTTGCTGCAGTAGAGCCAGCAGGCAGCACAGGCCGCAAATTTCACAAACACTATATTCTACTATTCAGGGAGAAAACTCACCAAGTCAAACGGCCGTGTTAAATTTGTGAAAAGTGCGTCCGGCCCTCCGTCGACAGTCCTGCAACAAGTTTAAAGAATGAAATCCAAACCTGGCCCACCCAGGGACGCCACTTGAAGTATCTAATTATTAATCAAATGAAGAAAGACATGAGCATTGTGGAAAAAGCAAAATAGACTCTATTTCTTACAAAATTAGGGCCGGTGTTTATTCCATGGTATAGGAAAAAGACAATCCATAAATCTTTACACAGCTTTTTTATCCTGTCGCAAACACGCCCCCAAACCCGGATGGCCCATACTTCAAACAATAAACACCAACAGTAGTCACCGTTAAATCCAGACTCAATACACATCTGTTTTAAAGATCTTCTGTATGAAGTCGTGAAAGTGTTCTTTCATATCTGGCTTTCTGTCCAGAGTGCGTTGCAGTGAGGTGAGGCGTTTCACTGCTCGTCCTCTGTTGTCAGGTGAGACTATGGCCTCTATGCAGCTCTGAGCTCCCAGGCCCTGTGTTGTGCTGTCTATTCTC
This sequence comes from Umbra pygmaea, assembly GCA_016801145.1. Taxonomy (NCBI): domain Eukaryota; kingdom Metazoa; phylum Chordata; class Actinopteri; order Esociformes; family Umbridae; genus Umbra; species Umbra pygmaea. Next base: position 5,169 of record JACXGM010024581.1, read on the forward strand.
TCCTTGATGTAGATGCTGTTACCACAGGGCTAAGAAAGGATGTGTGTCCATTGTGCAATACATTTGTTTTGTATATGCTTAATATAGCTGGCTTCTGAGCTCTGTTCAGACATATTTTACCAATGATGACCCATCCAAGGTCTAGGCTTTGCGCAATGGTGCATTGTGCGGCCCATTGTACTGCTCTAGGACCTAGTGCACACTCAGTAGGTCCATAACTCCTGAGCATGTCTTCAAAGTGTATGGAGCTGAACTTCCTCCTACAGTGAAGCAGTCAAAGTATTCTGTTCTTGCTAAAGACCTGTTATATTCTGACTGCCTTTTCTCTTTGACCTGGAGGATACACTTGACCAAGCATATTTTGGAGCATGATCTAGAGTTAACTGCATCTGAACAGATCTCAGTGCACTTTGATGTTATTGCAGGTGTTTTTCTTTCCGTTTTTCACAGTCGTTTGTGAGATGTTGGGATCTTAAACAAATGTGCTTGTCCTTAAGATAAGACTTGCACTCATCTAGTGTCTTGCTCCTGAAGCTGCTACATTTTCTCAGTGGGTAGGGCTTGTTGTGCAGTTCTAGGTCCTCAAATTTCTTCCCTGAGTCTTTATACTTATCACACTCAGATGGCACTTCTGTCTTTCGTGCGCACACTAGCATCCTGTGTTTATTCTGCCTCAAGGATTGTTTCTCTGCCTTTGCTGTGCTTGAACCTCCTCCCATATTGAAGAAGGCAAAGCTTGGGGCGTTGCACATTTTTGGTTGGTTCACAAGGAACTTAGCAAAGAAGGAAAAAGGTGGGAATTAGGGATGGGAATCGAGAACCGGTTCTTCTTTAGAACCGGATCCCAGTGAATCAATTCCTTGGAATCGTTAGTGTACCTGCTTAACGATTCCGCTTAACTGTTCCGCTCGTTGCAAATGTGTCATGAGTCACGACCGTCACACACGCGCTGCGTTCTTTTGGATACGCAGCAAACATGTCATCGAGGCAGAAGCGATCTAAAGTGTGGTTATACTTCACAAAAAAATACGCCAATGCAGTCATTTGCAACAGCTGTAAAAGTTTAATTTCGGCAAAGGGGGGAACTTCCTCCAATATGCAGAAGCATTTGCAACAGCACGCAATCCTTTTGCAGGACTGTCGTGTGTTCAGTGTTCGAATTACGATGTGTGGTCCGACCCCCCTAGTTGAGACTTGAAAATAATAGTTTGGGGGGTACTGAAAAAAATGTAATAAATTATTTGATAAAAAATAAATTGTATGTATTTAAATGAAGTATTACCCTCACCAGAAATTCTGGAAATATTCTAAACAAATACGATTTTCAAACCCTTACTACGTACCAAAGAAACGGTACTGTCAAGGTCCAAGGATTGGGAGGCAGGCGCGTCTTCAAAGAACATATATTTATTTCCACTAGAAGGAACTAGACAAGAAACAAACAAGAAACATTAGGGACTACAATGAAACATAACATGTAAAACGACAACACTACCTAAACACAAGACCAGACTCTACAGTAAACATTTGAACATGATAAGGTAGGCTACAAAACAGAACAACTACGTACCTTGACAAGAAACATCGAACCACACAGGACCAACAAACACTCAGGACTAAATACTCAACTAATGAGGTAAGGAGGTGCAGGTGTGGACTAAACAACAGAACTGATAGGCTGACAAAAACATGTGACGGGATCATGTGACACAAAGAGCGGGAAACAAAACCAAAACAAAACACATAGGGGAGAAAACACTCTGTAGTGACACAGAACAAGGACAGAGTCTACAGACATTGTGACATAACCCCCCACCTAAGGAGCAACACCTGGCGCGACCACTCCACCAATAAACAATGAAACACTAAAACAGGTACACAAAGACACGAGAGGAGGAGGGCAAGAGAGGGTAGCGGGGCCCAGGCAAGCGGGGACACAGGAGGTGGCCGGGCGGCAAGGAACACAGGAGGCAGCCGGGCGGCAGGGAACACAGGAAGCGGCCGGGCGGCAGGGAACACAGGAGGCGGTTGGGCGGCAGGGAACACAGGAGGCGGCCGGGCGGCAGGGAACAGCAGCGACGGCCGAGCAGGGGGTCCGGACGTCAGCGACGGCCGAGCAGGGGGTCCAGGGACAGGCAGAGGGTCTGGGAGCCCCGGCAACAGGGGTTCTGGGAGCCCTGGAGGCAGGGGTCCGGACATCAAGACCTCCAGGATGTCAGGAGACAGAGCAGGAGGTTCTGATCCCTCCTCCAATGCTGGGTCTTCCCCAAACCCTGGTGGCGGAGGTAGGATCAGGCCCTCCAGATCCACCTCCCGGACAAGGCTGCCAAAGTGGGGTGCGGACTCTCGTCGCCACCCCACATAGCCCCCCCGAAAATTTCCTTGGGGGGACCGTCGGCCATCTTGTGAAGGGGAACCCTAACCTCTCGACGGGGAGCCCTAAGAGGGGGGCTAACACCCTGGACCGAAGGGCTAGGGGCCTTGACTGGAGCCCTAGGGGCAGAAACTGAAGCCCTGGGGGCAGGAACTGGAGGCCTAGGGGTACTAGTCGGAAAGCTAAGGGGGCTAGCCTGGCCAATACAGCTAGCCTGGCACAAGGGAGAGCTAGGAGGGCTAGCACTCAGACGGGGGGCCCTGTGTGACGGACCACTGCCCTGGACCTGAGAGCTAGGGTAGGTGGGGAAGGTGATTCTGTCCAAAGACGCTGTCTCCATTTGTAGGTGGTTCATTCTGTCAAGGTCCAAGGATTGGGAGGCAGGCGCGTCTTCAAAGAACATATATTTATTTCCACTAGAAGGAACTAGACAAGAAACAAACAAGAAACATTAGGGACTACAATGAAACATAACATGTAAAACGACAACACTACCTAAACACAAGACCAGACTCTACAGTAAACATTTGAACATGATAAGGTAGGCTACAAAACAGAACAACTACGTACCTTGACAAGAAACAATGAACCACACAGGACCAACAAACACTCAGGACTAAATACTCAACTAATGAGGTAAGGAGGTGCAGGTGTGGACTAAACAACAGAACTGATAGGCTGACAAAAACATGTGACGGGATCATGTGACACAAAGAGCGGTAAACAAAACCAAAACAAAACACATAGGGGAGAAAACACTCTGTAGTGACACAGAACAAGGACAGAGTCTACAGACATTGTGACAGGTACAGGCTAACGGAGAGTATGTTCAAACTGGTTCTTTGATATCACCTCACTAGCTGTCAAAACGTACGTACCGGGCAGGTGCTGATGTGTCAGCGAATTTATGAGTAAGTGGCTGAATCAACTTTAATCTCTGCCTATGGTTTTGACTGCCATGTATATCATCATTTGTTGTGCTTTGTGGTAAATATAATGAGCAGCTCGTCATCTAAACAGGTTTTCAGAACTGTCTTAATTTTGTTGTCCATATGTTTCTCTCAGTCATAGTCTGGCTAGCTAGCTAAAAGTTCACGCAGCTCCTGATGCTCTCTGTACCAAGCAAATATTGTCCGCATCGTGATGAAACTTAAGCCAAGTTATTTCTCGTGTGGCCACCAAAACAGTCTGCTCTCTTTTCCGTGACTGAGGAGCAGCCCCTCCCCTCTCTGCTTTCTCCTCATGTGCAGCGGCACTGCAGGCAGGTAGAAGGGGAGGGGGGGACAGGGTGCGGGGGCCGGTGTAGGTACGGGGGACAGCGGGACACTACCATGGATGTTTTAAGATAAGGAGAAACATGCCGCTGAGCTGGCCTGGCCCTGGGCAAGCCAGCCTTTTTTGAGATTTCTTTTTCGATCTTTCACCTTCCCTTAGTATAATTGTTTACTTCAAATATAGGCTACCGAAGTAATAGTTATAATTTAATATACATTTCCGTAGTGAGTTTGTGATTATTTGGCTAAAGATTTATATTCCTTACTATCTATCTTGCTGACACAGCTATTAAGCTTTATGCAAATTATTGCATAATGACGTCATATATATGCAAATAAGCACATGACATCATCTATAAAATAGGAAAAAGCTGTACCCCCGCAGCTCATGGTGTAATTTGAACACTCCGCGTGTTTGACTCTACTACTCAGCGACACAGCAACAACAAGTGAGTCAAGCAGCAGCGGAGCTAACGAGACGCGTTATGAGTATGTGCGGTGTTCCTATCAGTTAATACAAACAAACATTTGTACATATTTCCTCACCCAATGACAATCGATAAGAGAATCGATAAGAGAATCGATAAGGAATCGTATTGATAAGCAATATCGATAATGGAATCGGAATCGTTAAATTCTTATGAATTCCCATCCCTAGTGGGAATGCTGTGGTGAAATGAGAAAATGTTTACAGGACAGAAAGGCAGATATTAAGAGCTAGCGGCTCGCTGGCTACCCCACACCTATCCTACCCAAAGTTGCTTCCTTAGAGACACTAATTCAGAGGACAGGGGGTGCGAAGTAATACCCCTCTCACTGGACCATGCAAGCACAGCCTGAATGTGGAGACCAACTGAACACCTAGGGCCCTATCTTACACCCAGTGCAATTGACCTTTTTTACACAAACGCATGTATTATTCCTATCTTGCACCCGACGCATATGGGACTTTTCCCTCCACAGACGCGTGTCGGGAAATTAGGGAATGGATTTGCGTTCGTTTGGGCGGTTCAGCGAAAAGAAGAGGCGTGTTCCGGCGCAAACGTTCCCTGGTGCTATCTTGCAGTTCCCGAAAACAATTCCGCCACTGACCAGGAAAAACCTGGTTAAAAGTCAGTGGCATGTTATTCATATGCTATTTTAAGGGTGCATGGTTAACCATAATGTAGCGTGTGCACAACGCGCATACACTTTGCCCCTCTCATCTACACAAATATAGCAGTTCTTTATTATTGCAATACATAATTAGAAGGAAAAATATTACTACACAATGAAAGTCATTGTGGTGTCCGAAAATGTGAAAAAATTAGGTATACATCTAGTTTACACATTTACTCAAATTATTCAGAATCAATTATTTGCACTGATATACATCAACCTCAAGGGAACCCATTCAATCAACATACAAGTCATTTGCTATGCTAATAGTACAATCACCCATGTCTTTGTGAATTACGACTCTTTATGGCAACTTTGCCATGAGGAATCCCCCCTTGGATGGGTGGCTGTGAAGGGGACAACAGCTATCCGTTAAAGACATGGTTAATGATGACACAATTTATGATGCCAGCAAGTGCACGAAGCGTCAGTTGTTTGGATAGAACAGGTACACTACTCAAATCGCAGCATTCTTTGTGGCTTGTTGTGTTTTACGCAACATTTCCATGAATCATGGATGTGTTGATGACATTAATTACGAAACTTTAGAGGACTTCAGGAGACGTGATGTTGAAATGCATGTGCTGTTGCAACTTAACTCAAATGCCCAGAAATACAGAACAGGAGAGGAAAGCTTGTTTGACAGAAGAGTAATCTCGGTCTAATGTTAGACTACAATGCAAAAATATTACCATGCATTCATAACCTCGTGATTTAGTGAGAGTGAGTCCAAAACATCAAAAAGTAGGCTATGTCGTGTGACATTTCTTTATTTATATTTTGTAAAAAGAAAAATTAACAGCAATCCGCCGTTATAATAGCAATCCGCCATGGCACAAGCCTGTCTGCTCTTAAAGGGAATGTGAGATGACGCTCTGATTGGTTTATTGCACATTACGCCCAAACCACACCTATGACTAATGATGCTACTTCAGGCCTACCCATTTTAGATTTGCGTCAGGCGCAGGAGTCATTTATCCCGCCGGTAAAATAGCAACAGCGCCCGGGACCCTCAGCAGAAGAAACACATTTTGGCTATTGTAATGAATAACTCCAAAGGTAAGAAAAGAACAATGTTTATTTTTAAAACAGGTATTCTTATATTCCAAAAGGCAAAGGCACAAATGATAATCCAAGGCAGAGTAATTCCCAAACAGAGCAGGGGTCAGGCCAGAATATCAATCCAAGACCGTAGGCGAAGGCACAAAGGAGAATCCAAGGCAGAAGAATAAACAAACAATGCAAGGGTCAAACCGGAATAACAATATAGTAATGGAATGCTCTGAATGGAGAAAATCAATACTCACAATACCTCGCGAAGAGGCAATGGAGTGTGTGTGCTTTATATATGGACTGGGTGAGAGCAGGTGTATAGAATTAGGGTGATTGAGTCCGGGTTATGGGAATTGTAGTTCTGAGCAATCTAGGAAGGGGAAGATGTAGTTCTCAGGGAAGAGGAACTGGGAAACATTACAGCTATAAGTGTGTTGCCTATGTAGTTTCCCTGTGTGACAAAAGTATTACAATGGTCCAAAGAAACAATGCAGTAGCCCTAGTAGTGGAAAAAAGGGCATCCATAAGCAGAGGATTCCTGTGGACAGATTAAGGGATATGACTGAGGCAGTAGGACCTATCCCACAGTGGATGATTTCTAGAGTGGGAGGAAAAGACACAAGTTAACAAAAGAATAAATGTTGCCTTAAAGTAGTCATTCAACCTAATTAGCCTTCAGCCTAATTAGCAAATAGGCCTAAATATACCAGGCCTAAATATACCAGGCCTAAACATAGCAGGCCTAGATATACCAGGTCTAGCCTATAGATGGGAGGTGTAATTGACATACAACTTGCAAAGCATGAAAAAATAACATTGCTTTTCACATCATCATATTATGAGGCGCCAATTGTAAAGTGACACACACTAAAACTATCAGCAACATTTCACCACATTCAGCTACAATTTACATTTAAAAAAATAGTGTTACATTTTTTAAGTCACTTTTTACCACATCTACAGCAATAGTTGTGAACTTTGTCTTATTCAAAATCTAAATGTTAAATTACTCACTGTTACAATTCTATTACACACTGTTACAATTCTAATACACACTGTTACACACTATTACAATAATAATACACACTATAACAATACTAATACACACTATTGCAAAACTAATACACACTATTACACACTATTACATTACTAATACAGTTGAAGTATGGATGAGATGATAGGATTGGCAGAGTAACTGTATGGTGTGATTGGAGTGGGCAGACAGTCATGGGAGTCACAGGACAGTGTACAGGACAGCGTGTGACTGTCCCGGGATAGTAATGGTAGTCACAGGACAGTGTCTGACTGTCCCGGGACACTCCTCTGGACACTACTAACAGGACAGAACAGTTTTTGCTGCGACTGCTTCTCAATTTGCCGCCATTGCTTTTCATCAAGCCTATATTTTGAAGAACTATTTCCACTGACCGACCGGCAGTGTGAATTTGCATATTAGCTAAATATTTATTTTTACCAAGCACATTTAGGTTTAACATTTAACACTTAGATATAAAAAACAAAGAATGCGTAACTAGGCAGAACAGTTTGCAGAACACAATCACTGTGGACAAACTGTGTGATCTGCACTGATCTGCAGAAAGGCTTGATGTTGCCAAAGCCGTGTATATGCACGGCTCTGAATGTTGGGATAAACACTGCCACCCATGGGCTAAAACAGGCAGATGGAAACCGATTCAATGGGAAACCAAAACTTGAAGAAAAGGAAGCGAATGTAGAGCCAAGTTCAGCGTCGTCCCCTATTGGCCAAATTTGGTTTCCCGTTGAATCTGCAACCTGATTCACATAGTACAGCTCCTCCCCTTTCCATTGATACCCCACATGTCCAAATCTACAGTGGAATTTTATAGAAAAGGTTTAACAAAAAATCTACTTTTTGACAATGATTTACAACAGTTCCTGAATGTGCACTGACCCCTATTGGCCAAATTTGGTTTCCCGTTAAATCTGTCACTTGATTCACATACTACAGCTCCTCCCCTTTCCATTGATTCCCCATATGTCCAAATCTACTGTGGAATTTTGGAGAAAAGATTTAACAAAAAAATCTACATTTTGATAATGTTTTACAACAATTCTTGAATTTGCACATCCCCCTATTGGCCAAATTTGGTTTCCCGTTGAATCTGTTACTTGATTCACATACTACAGCTCCTCCCCTTTCCATTGATACCCCACATGTCCAAATCTACTGTGGAATTTTAGAAAAAAAATATTTAACTAAAAAATTAACATTTTGACAATGTTTACAACAATTCTTGAATTTGCACTTCCCCCTATTGGCCAAATTTGGTTTCCCATTTAATCTGTTACCTGATTCACATACTACCGCTCCTCCCCTTTCCATTGATACCCCACATGTCCAAATCTACTGTGGCCTTTTGGAGAAAAGATTTAACTAAAAAATCAACATTTTGACAATGTATTACAACAATTCCTGACTTTGAAATGCCCCATATTGGCCAAATTTGGTTTCCTGTTGAATTTGTCACCCGATTCAAATACTACAGCTCCTCAACTTTCCATTGATACCCCACATGTCCAAATCTACTGTGGAATTTTGGAGAAAATATTTAACTAAATAATTAACATTTTGACAATGTTTTACAACAGTTCCTGAATTTGCACTGCCCCATATTGGCCAAATTTGGTTTCCTGTTCAATCTGTCACCTGATTCACATACTACAGCTCCTCCCCTTTCCATTGATTTGCCACATGTCCAAATCTACTGTAGAATTTTGGAGAAAAAATGTACATAAAAAAGCAACATTTTGACAATGTTTTACAACAGATCCTGAATTTGCACTGCCCCCTTTTGGCCAGATTTTGTTCCCCGTTGAATCTGTCACCTGATTCACATACTACCGCTCCTCCCCTTTCCATTAATACCCGACATGTCCAAATCTACTCTGGAATTTTGGAGAAAAGATTTAACTAAATAATCAACATTTTGACAATTTTTTATAACAGTTCCTGACTTTGCACTGCCCCCAATTGGCCAAATTTGCTGTCCTGTTGAATTTGTCAACTGATTTGAATACTACAGCTCCTCAACTTTCCATCGATACCCCACGTGTCAATATATACTTTGGAATTATTGAGAATATCCTGCTCAATTGTTGATACAGACATTTTTTAAGGTGGAACCGAAACTTCAGTAGAACCGGAGGCGAATGTGGAGCCAAGTTCCGCGTCGTTAAAATACAACTGAACAATTTAATGCAGCCAGTTGACTTTTCATAGATTGTGGCTACACTCAATGATTCTGGTAGACCTTTGTTATGATTTGGTGCCATAAATAATATTTGGTTGTATATCTATACATACATTGTATAAAGAACAATTAAAACATGTTATAAAGAGCCTTACCAAACCTTATTTCAATACAGCTGGTAAAAGTATTTGGATTTTTCCCCAGGTTCTCAAATGCTCTGTGAACTGGAATGTTTGTGGATAGCCCATTGGGGGTAGCTACTACATAGGCTATTACTTAGCTTTGGTTCATGTAACGTAGCAGGATTGTACATCAATATAAGGCAAGGTAGTGCGAAGTGATGCAAACGTTGAAAGTTTAAGCTGTGCATTATTCGAGACACAAGTGGATAGATATATATATTTTAACTATTCACAGGGGATTTGTCATTATCTCCATAACTTCAAAAAGTCACGTGAAAAAGGAAGGGTTATCCCTCTTCTTCACTCGCAGTTCACCCTTTAGACTCCCCTTGTGAGAATACAAACAATGTCATGTGACTGAGGGAAAAGGGCAATGCTGACGGTCTAAGCAGGACACATGACAAAATGAAAAGTTTAGTAATCGGTGACTCCATTACCCGTAATATCAGACTGAAGAATCAGCCAGCGATTATACAGTGTTTACCTGGGGCCAGGGCTACCGACGTAGAGGCTAATCTGAGATTGGTGCTAGCGAAATCAAAAACAGGGATGGCTAGAGAGTACAGAGATATTGTTATTCACGTTGGCACCAATGATGTTAGTGTAACGCCCCGCCCAGTGGGGGCTGGCGCAATGACTGAGCATGGACTCATTTCTACTGCCTTAGTTTCCCTGGATATGTTTAGTTGCATTTTGTCTGTTTTGTCCCTTTACCTTCAGTGTTTTACATGGTGGTTTTGTTTGTGCTTTTATTTTGAAACCTGTCCCCTTTCAGGGTTGACCACGCCTCTTCCTGTCCAGGGCTGCTGGGAAACGTAGTAGGGACTGGGGGAGGGCTAGAATCAAGTAGAAGGTTCTGATTACAAAGGAGGAACAGCTGTGTCCAGTTAGTGATCTGGATTCCCTATATAAGCAGCCCTGCCCAGGAGGAGACGTGGAACATTGATCTCCTGTCCATTTGAGTCAGTGTTGTGTTTATTCTTTGCTTGATGCTTGCTCCCTTTGGTGTTTCAAGGACTATTGTTTTGCATATTATTATTATTATTATCATCATCATCATTGTTGTTGCTATCTCTGTGGGAGAGGATACCAGCTACAATCGGGTTAGTTGCTAAAGGTGTTAGCTGTGTATGTTTCTGCATTCTCTGTTTACCTAGACATTAGCCAGCGTGCGTACCGCTGTTAAGAGTACGTGGTTTAGTAACTAGGTCTGTTTGATAAGCGTTTGCT
>JACXGM010024582.1:0-15671 GCA_016801145.1 Umbra pygmaea
GCAACCGACTAGCAGCACAAGCTAACATACATACAGTAGTCAACGTTACGGGGAAAATAATTGAGTTTCGATTGTCGATCGAAATGAGCGCAACAACGGCAGTAGTAAACCTATGTGTTCGGTTTAAGTAGTGAAATTACACTTATCTGTCAAGTATTTCCAAAATTTGTCGGAAAAACAAAGATGCTGCCTGGTCAAAGAGTAATGTTATAAACTGTTACGACTACAAGTATCTTCAGAAATCCTTTGCGTGGTGGTAATGTCTCTTTCACATTAAGTGTTTTAAGTTGCGTTAGACAGCCAATCGCCGGTGACTTTGGCATTTTACGCAAGCATGCTAAATGATTATTGGATCACAGACGCTTTGGAACCGAAAATTGGCACCAAAAAATAAATACTTTTTCGATACTCGATAGTATCGACGTATTTCGGTCGGTGCCATAAAAGTATTGATCTTCGGTGCCCAGCCCTAGTCAGGAGTCATGTCTGGGTTAAGGACCAGTCCAGTCAGGAGTCATCTCTGGGTTAAGGACCAGTCCAGTCAGGAGTCATGTCTGGGTTAATGTGCAGTATGGTTGTAATCCTTCAATGGAATGCGAGAAGTTTAATGGCAAATGGGCAAGAATTAAAGAAATGTATGTGGACTTACCAATTTCACCGGAGGTGGTGTGTATACAAGATATATGGCTGATGCCTAGATTAGATTTTGTGAACTCTGGATATGAGTCAATTCGTAGGGACAGGGCTACGGGGGGTGGGGGAGGATGTGCAACGTTTGTTAAACAATTCCGTTTCGGTTTGTGGGAAAGGGTGTTGAGCAGGAATATGTGGTGGTGGAAGTCTGGTTAGGTGGGAAGAGACTGGTGATTGTGAACTTCTATAATCCATGTAAGAGACTGGTGGTTGTGAACTTCTATAATCCATGTAAGAGACTGGTGGTTGTGAACTTCTATAATCCATGTAAGAGACTGGTGGTTGTGAACTTCTATAATCCATGTAAGGGACTGGTGATAGTGAATTTCTATAATCCATGTAAGAAACTGGTGATATGTTTCCGCAAATACTGGATCGGTGTATGGAGGTGGATGACACATTGAGTGCACTCTTTACACTGGCAGAGCTGAAGAGAACTGTGGGTAAATCTGGTCTGACTTCTCCAGGGTTGGATGAAATATGTTATGATTGCTAATCTTAGTGACAGTGCCTTGGAAATAGTCTTAGGATTTTTTAACAAGGTATGGATTGAAGGTGTGTTACCTGAGAGTTGGAAGAGTACGGTTGTGGTACCAATACGGAAGCCAGAGAAGGATCCACCTGATCCGTCTAGATATAGACCTATAGCGTTGACCTCCCATGTGTGTAAACTCATGGAGCGGATGATAACAGACAGATTGTCATATGTCTTGGAGAGTAGAGGTTTAATGTCTCAGGACCAGAGTGGGTTTAGGAAGGGTAGGGGTACTATGGATCCAGTTCTGTGTCTAGAAGCAGATATTAGGAAGGCTCAGTTTAATAAGGAGGTGGTCATTGCTGTGTTCTTTGATGTGGAGAAGGCATATGATATGATGTGGAAGGAGGGCCTGCTTATTAAACTCTATAGCTTGGGGATTAAAGGGAGGGTCTTTAACTGGGTTAAGGACTTTCTCTTTTATTAGGTCGATTCAGGTTAGTGGTGGAAGTGTGTTGTCTGAGAGGTATGAGGTGGAGAATGGTATTCCCCAAGGAAGTATCATCAGCCCCCTGTTGTTCTATAATGATAGATGATATTTTTACGACAGTGAGGCCTGACGTTGGGAGGTCATTATATGCAGATGATGGGACACTATGGAAAAGAGGGAGGAATGTGGTATATACCAATAGAAGGGTGCAGCAGGCAATAGGGGAAGTGGAAAAGTTGTCTCTGAAGTGGGGTTTTAGGTATTCAAATGGGAAGACACAAACAGTGTTTTTTACCAGACGGTCGATCAGGGCAGAGGTCGGTCTCAAGTTGTATGGGAAGAAGCTGGAGAGGGTAGATGTGTTCCGGTTTTTGGGAATGTGGTTTGACAGTCGTCTGACATGTAAGGCCCATATTGACCAAGTGATTATTAAAGGGCAGAAGATATTGAATGTTTTATGGTGCCTGGCGGGAATGGCATGGGGAGCTGATAGGGTAGCTTTGAAGACTGTATATATAGCTTTGTTGAGGTCTACATTTGACTATGGTAGCATTGCGTACGGCTCTGCAGCTCAATGGTTGTTACATACACCTGTTATTGACTTGGGGTTGGTTGAGCGAGTACGGGCTGTGTCTGACAGAGGGCGACCAATAGGTTTAGTTGGGCAGCATCTCTCAACACACACTATGGTGCTTCTCTGAAGGTGTTTACAGATGGGTCTAAGGGCCCAGGAACAGGTAGGACTGGGGCAGCCTTTTGGGTACCAGAATTTAAGGTAGCGGTAACAAAAAGGACTACTGATAATTTGTCGGTATACACAGTGGAGTTGTTGGCTATTATGGAGTGGGTGGAGGAGGTGAGGCCAGACAGGGTGGTTATTTGCTCTGACTCATTGGCTGCACTGGTTAGTTTGCAGTCATTTGTGTCTCGTTGTAGACAATATGTTTTATACGAGGTTTTACAGAGCCATTATAGGTTCCGACAGATGGGGTGATGGTAAGATTTAGAGGTTGACCGATTTATCGGTACGCAGATTAATCGGCCGTTTTTTTTGTCATTTTTTACATAATCGGCATCGGCCAATATCAGGCCGATTAAAACCCTTCAAAGTCAATTGACGCTCTGGTGGGCGAACGCGATTATCTCTCGAACCCTACATGGTAGCAACTAAAGCTTGGTACCGTTGGAAAGGGGAAGATCAGAAAAATTATTAAGTGGTAGCTCATCTCTGTGGGATAAACACAGCCGGAGCTATGGTGCCTCAAAGTCAGTCAAAACTAAGTATGATATTATGCACATTTCTTTCTGTATTGTTGTTTAAAAATGTTCATTCCCTCAGAAATGAGGAGATGGCGCTGCTAAGTCAATTGCACTTAAGTAGATTATCTAATGCTACTAGCTTTTTATTCACTTAGTAACTTCAAGACATTTTTATTTTAAATGATTAAGTAGCAGAAGTGAAGCTCCATTAAGATTGTTTGTGTTCAAGTGTTACTGTATACATTTTTATTCAGACCTAAAACAAAGAAAAGCTGCTGTTTGCTACTATTGTTAAAATGGTCAATTTATTTTATTGTTCTCAGATGTTGGATAAATGCTGCTAAGTGCACAAAACTTTATTTTTTCATTTAAAAGTTTATTTGTCAAAGTGAAGTTATTTTTTTTCTTAGTTCTTACACGTTTTGTTTATGTATACAATATATGTTTTTACATTATACATGTTTAATGTAAGTACACAAGTGCAGATTGGTGTTCAAAATTTGTTGTATCTTAAGTACTATTTAGTGTTAGATTTTTATCTTTCAAATAGAGGTTACAAACAAGCAAATATTGGCCAAAAATAATCGGCAGCATATATCGGCCATCGGCCGACCCTGATTTCAAAAGATCGGCATCGGTTTGAGAAAACCCATATCGGTCGACCTCTAGTAAGATTTCATGTAGGTGTGGAAGGAAATGAGGTGGATAAATTGGCCAAATTGGCTTTGATTCAGGGGCAGGTTGACTTGGATGTTCCGTTGGGGAAAGAGGAGGCTAAGGGGTTGATTAAGGTGTGATCTTTGGAGAGGTGGCAGGAGTTGTGGAACAGGGGTGTTAAAGGACGACACTTGATTGGTATGCAGGGGACTGTGGGAAAGGGGAGGCCTTCAAGCAGGCAAAGAGGGGAAGAAACTATAATCTCCAGGATGAGGCTGGGACATACGCTGCTTCATAGTACGATGAAACTATTGGGTAAACATAGTATAGTACGGGAAATTGTGATTATAGCATAGGGGAAGCAGAAACAGTGGAACATGTTTTATTTCAGTGCCGGGGGTACGGGAAGGAGCGGGAGCTTATGTTAATGGTATTGAGTAGGTATGGAATGGGAGGAGCTTATGTTAATGGTATTGAGTAGGTATGGAATGGGAGGAGCTTATGTTAATGGTATTGATTGGTAGGGTTGGATGTAAATCTATTGTTGAGTGTAAATTCAGCTCATGTGGTGTTCACCTGTGTGTTCAGGTTTTTAAGAAATACTGGGTTGTTGGCTAGGATGTAGGCCACTTTAGTTGCTGATCCACACTCCAGTCCAGTTGGTGGCGGTAATGCACCGGTAGCGTAGGTTGCCAACCGCCAAAATAAACCCTAAAGAAGAAGAAGAAGAATAAGAAGAAGTAGGTGAGGGTCCTTAGCATTCAGAGAACACATAAATGTATGGCGCTAAGAGTCTCAATAAAGATAAATGCACACAATACATTCACATATGCACACACAGGATTCATACATGCACACACAGGATTCATACATGCACACACATGATTCAAACATGCACACACATGATTCATACATGCACACACATGATTCATACATGCACACACATGATTCATACATGCACACACAGGATACACAAATGCGCACAAAATTCACAAATGCACACAAAAAAATTAAAAAGCACAGAAGATTCACAAATGCACACAAAATTCATAAATACTCACACAATTCAGAAAGGCTAACAAAATTTACAAATGCACACAAGATTCACAAATGCACAGGAAACGATTCAGAAATGTATTTCTGATGCACACACAAATATATCAATATATATTTACAAACTGTTTGCGCTCTGTGAACATCACTGCATTTGTGTGTGAATTTTGAGACTCCCCTGACGTGGCTCGACACACAAATGCATTTTTTTGAACAGGGAATGATCTGCAACCAATTAGATATCTCCCTTGTTTAAGCCAATCATAAGAACGCACTCTAGGTGGGGGATTGTTTACTTATAAGCCAATCACATGAACACGTTCACACAGCGCTTGGAGCCGGGAGTGTTTAACTAAGATTAACAGTACTGATTAATTGAGACTCTTTTAGCTCCATATACAGTGCCTTGCGAAAGTATTCGGCCCCCTTGATTATTTCGACTTTTTGCCACATTTCAGGCTTCAAACATAAAGATATGAAACTGTAATTTTTTGTGAAGAATCAACAACAAGTGGGACACAACCATGAAGTGGAATAAAATTTATTGGATATTTCAAACTTTTTTAACAAATAAAGAACTGAAAAATTGGCCGTGCTAAATTATTAAATGGAACAGGCTAGCAAGTGCACGTCATTGCATCAGTGAAAATGTCAGCCTTTGGCGCTGCAATTCAACAGTAGACAGTAGCAATTTGTACAGGGATTTAAACGTTAATCTTTACTTATATGTACTACCGTTTTAACAAATGTACAGTAAGGTTAAATACTAAAGATACTTATATTTGAAAGCATAGTGCCTTGTAATCGTTCCGACTCCACTAATGTCCACTTTGCGCACAATTGTTGGTGATATATGCATCCTTGACCATCTATGGAAAATTCTCAGAATGAAGGACTCAGTCCTTGGTTGAAATTCGGAGGATCCTTGACATTGGAACAGTCCTTCGACTGACTTTGATGACGTAGCATCCTCGAAATTCTAGCTTGGGCGGATCCTTCTTTGACTTTGAGAAACATGTCTCGATGGCGTGGCCTGGAACAATGGCAAAGGTCTGACATGTCCCTCTCGTCTCATCCCGAGGCACAGAATGTGTTGGTCCCAACCGGATTTGATTACACATACTCACTTAGCGTGCTGCATTATAACTGACATGCTAGTTAAGGTTTTTTGGTGGAAGTATAAAAAAATTGTAAAGGTAATTTCAGGCTTGGTAAGATCTTTGTTGAAATGATGGTTCCAGGAGTCAGGTTTCGGTTAAAATAGAATGCTTTAATAAAGTTCTCCTTGTTATGATTACAGGGTCATCTCATAACAAGGCATGTAAGACTTGTTGTGGCAAATGCCCCGAGTGGTCATATGGAACTGACTTATATACATGTTGGGTTGTTGTTCACATACCTTCTAGAAGGTTCTCCTCAACTCGTGACTTGTCTCATGTGAGAACATGTGCCGGTCACCTTAACTTCTATCTACGTAGGTTCTAACCTTGGTGTCCAGGCCACTGCTCCTAACCTTGATGTTCTGCCTACGTGCCTAACCCTGAACATATAGGTTTCCATACTACCTAGTGCACTCCTTTCTGAATAACTCAGTAACCTTTATCTGTCTAATGTCCTGTCAGTAAAATGTCCTGTTCTATTAGTCTGAATGACATCTCCATGTATTAGACCGGTTGATGGAATTACAGTCTAACCTACAATAGTTCATATAGTTATAAGCTGTCTAATATATAACAGAGTTATAAGTTATAAGTCCTAAGCCATAAGCTAAAGTTATGCTGATGTTATAATATAAGTAGGGCCTCTGTCTCTGTCCTTGGCCTTGCTTCCTTCGTCTCCTCTCCTAAAGGAAAGTCTTATCTCGCTTGACCCTGAATATGTTCCCTTTCTGTCTACATGTCCTAGAATAGGCCTCAAGTATAGCTATACAACTCCTTCTAATAGTAATACCATTCTAAACTGTCCAAACTGTATTTAAACATGATTATATAGAATATACTTCTCAACACAAACATTACCAAATATGGAAACACACAACTCACTAACTACGTTATATTACCCTAGACTAATTTCCAGCTGATTTTATGCTAACTTACTGCGCTTGTATGGATTTTATACAAAACGTTTTCCTCACTTTTAAATACGTAACGTTCACAATGAATAAGGTAACTACATGATTCATTTACAAATTAAACTGCATATTTGAAAAAGGCTTCATAAGAGCTGGATTACAAAAAAAGATGTAACGACGCAACATTTTGTCAAAAAATCTAACCAGCTAGCTGTGTCTATTTAATGTTTCACAGAATAAATACGTACCCTCAGACTTTCATATCAAAGACTGCATGTTGAACAGTAAAATTAGCTTGCTGCTACCACAACTTATTAAAAATGTAGGTAAACATTCATATTAACTTACCATAAAACACACGTTAAAATCAGGTGCATGCTTTATGGACAAAAATATGGTATTCTAAAGACAAACTGCTGCAACCTCTTTCTTGGTATTTGCTTAGCAATATTGCTAGCCAATTTTCATCATTTAATACATTTATACATCACATTCCTTGTTTCAGTTTAACTTAATACCTCAGCTTTACAAACTGTTCTCATTAGTGGTAACAACTGGAGTTACATCTGCAGGTGTAGAAAGGAGCTTCTCCTGTTATAAAGCGGCTCAAGTCCTACACCCGTAACACAATGGTCCAAGGCCGTTTAAGCAGCCTTGCTCTGCTGGCCATTGAGAGGACACTGGTCAAGTCACTGGAAAAGATGCCTGATTGGTACGACAGGGTCACAGAGCTTTGTCTTGAAAAGGACCGTATGGCAGAATTTATGTATAAAAAAATGGAACATTTTTCATGATGTAGGCAGAAAATGAGCTTCCCCTCTTTGAAAGACCAGCAATATGTTGCCAACTTGTTCACTCCATGTCCAGAAAAGTTGCTGCTGTCCTTAAAAATCATGGAGGGAGGCCTTAAAAAATATTAGATTTGTTAGAATTGGTTAGAGATTGTACTCATTTTTGCAACATCTGATTTGCATAAAATGTTTCATTTTCTTATCCTAATGATGTTTGTGACCTACCAGTTGTCAAAACTCAGTTGTCAAATATCAGCTAATTGTTCTGGTGTTCACTGAGAAATAAATAATAAATAATTCAGTGTGTGTAATATTTTACGCTGAGTACTGTATTCATTAAATATATTTATAGAATTACATTTTACCAATAAAAAAGACCTTGATTCATGAAGTCAGAACCATCTGTGTTTGTTTTACAGTGGACAGTCCTAACTATCAACTACTCAGTGAGAAGGGCTTACCAGGAGAGGCTGACCAACATCTTTACAATGAAAAGAAGAGCATCTACAAACTGGAACTCCTCAAGAAACACCAGCACAGACCCACTGGAGAGAAGCCTTATGGGTGTGATCAGTGTGGAAAGAGATTTACTGTGTCAGGATACCTGGTTAGACATCAGAGAATACACACAGGAGAGAAGCCTTATGGTTGTGATCAGTGTGGAAAGAGATTTTCTCAATCAGGAAACCTGGTTAAACATCAGAGAATACACACTGGAGAGAAGCCTTATGTTTGTGATCAGTGTGGAAAGAGATTTGCTTACTCAGGACACCTGGTTACACATAATAGAATACACACTGGAGAGAAACCTTATGGTTGTGACCAGTGTGGAAAGAGATTTGCTCACTCAGGACACATGGTTACACATAAGAGAATACACACTGGAGAGAAGCTTTATGGTTGTGAGCAGTGTGGAAAAAGATTTGTTCGATCAGGACAGCTGGTTACACATCAGAGAATACACACTGGAGAGAAGCTTTATGGTTGTGAGCAGTGTGGAAAAAGATTTGCTCTATCAGGATATCTGGTTTTTCATCAGAGAATACACACTGGAGAGAAGCCTTATGGTTGTGAACAGTGTGGAAAAAGATTTGCTCTATCAAGATATCTGGTTAGACATGAGAGAATACACACAGGAGAGAAGCCTTATGGTTGTGATCAGAGTGGAAAGAGATTTGCTCAATCAGGAAACCTATTTACACAACAGGGATTTCACACTGGGGAGAAGCCTTATGGTTGTGATCAGTGTGGAAAAAGATTTGCTCTTTTAGGATATCTGGTTTGTCATCAGAGAATACACACTGGAGAGAAGCTGTATGGTTGTGAGCAGTGTGGAAAAAGATTTGCTCTATCAGGATATCTGGTTAGACATCAGAGAATACACACAGGGGAGAAGCCTTATGGTTGTGATCAGTGTGGAAAGAGATTTGTTCGATCGGGACAGCTGATTATACATAAGAGAGTACACACTGGAGAGAAGCCTTATGGTTGTGATCAGTGTGGAAAGAGATTTGCTCACTCAGGACACCTGGTTATACACAAGAGAGTACACACTGGAGAGAAGCCTTATGGTTGTGATCAGTGTGGAAAGAGATTTGTTCGATCAGGACATTTGGTTTCACATCAGAGAATACACACTGGAGAGTAGCCTTATTGTTGTCATTAGTGTGGACAGAGATTTTCTCACTCAGGATACCTGGTTACACACACCTGTGTGCTATTACACAAAAGTAGAATAAAGAAATCCAGGATAACTGAAAAAGCGCAGTGTGACTTAATGTGATCTGCTTGCGTGTCAATCAGTTGCATGTTTGCAGAGCCAGGATGAAAAGATGAAGCTATGTCAAGCCAGGTGTAGATAGTCGAGATAAGTGCACATTCATGGCTTTCTTAAATAGTCCACGGTTTTGATTACAGATTTACTCATGCAGAGATGGAGAAGCATGCAGCATATTTTTCACCTGCTTAGCAGCAACTTCTTATGGAAAGTTACGAGGAGGTGAAGCATAGAATTTGCAAAAAAGGAAATACGGATTCTGTTAGGATTTAAAAATATCTACTTACTAGCCACTCCACATTTTTACAAAGTTTTACACTCTGCTTTCAATATGCTTGTTTTATATGTAGGTTTTATTGCTGTATCTCTTAATGTGTTAAATGTGCTGGTTTTACTGTAAAGTGTCTTTGAGTAGCCTACCATGTAAAGCACTATATAAATAAAATGTATTATTATTTAGCCTACTTTATCTTAAAAGTGAGCAGAGGAAATTTATGTAAAAGATTAGGCCTAATTACAAACCCTTATCCACAATGCGAGAATATGTTTTACAACTACATGCACAAATCTCTATAAGCTTTGTCTAAATTTAAATATCTTGCTTTAATTAATGTTCACACAGAACCATTATGATTGGGCAAAAATAACCTGGCCACAAGTCAAGATCAAACATAACATAATTTTGCAGGCTGGTAAGTGACTTCATTCTTAACAGTGTGAACATGGTGTAGAAATTACTTACAAGATGCCTGCTCACATTTCTGAATAACTACAATGAACTGAGTCATTTAGCTGCATATTTTGCAAAGATTCAGATCTTTTGAATCAGTGAATCATTAAATAAATATTTTTTTCCCAGTGCTTAATTCCATCTCATGATGGGACCATATTGTTTATTGTAATAGCACTAACTTTAATGGTTCCACCATAGAACAAATGAAATTAGTCATGCAAAAAATTAACATTCTTTTTTCAACAATAAGATAATTTTTTAATCTTCAGGACATAATAGCAAAGGCCAGATTAGCTGTTGATTCTCCAGGATTGGACAAATGGATCGGGAAATTGTAATATTTTAATAGATTTTTATATTTTGTCAAAATCTTGTTTCCGTTCAGTCCTCTTCTCAGTTTCTTTCTTCAGTTGGACACATCCTGTGCACTATGTAATATGAACCGGTGTGTATGTGTATATATACACACAGTGGGGCAAAAAAGTATTTAGTCAGCCACCAATTGTGCAAGTTCTCCCTCTTAAAAAGATGAGAGAGGCCTGTAATTTTCATCATAGGTACATTTCAACTATGAGAGACAAAATGAGGAAAATAAATCCAGAAAATCACATTGTAGGATTTTGTATGAATGTATTGGTAAATTATTGTGGAATAATACACACCATGTTATTATAGGAGTGTAAACATGGAGAAGTTGACTAAGGTATTGGGGTGTAAGATTATGAAGTGCCTTATATGTTAATAGCAAGATCGTTAATTCAACTCTGTACTCTGTAGGTTTTCACACACTGTTGCTGGTATTTTGGCCCATTCCTCCATGCAGATCTCCTCTAGAGCAGTGATGTTTTTGGGGTGGCGCTGGGCAACACAGACTTTCAACTCCCTCCAGATTTTCTATGGGGTAAGATATGGAGCCTCATTTATAAACGTTGCGTGCGCACAAAAGAAGACGTACGCAACTCTCTATGCAATAATTGGGATTTATGAAAAGCAAACTTGACAGGAAAATGTGCGGTCCTTCACGACAACTCTGACCCATGCGTACGCACAAAAACAGGTGAAATGAGAAATGGCGACACCGTCGGCAGATGGATGAAACACGTAGGCTTTTGTAGATCTGTCTGAAAGTGCAGAGTGTTGTTTAAATGAAATCGAAATACTGCCTCTCATTAATAATATGAAGATGTCACAAAGCCATGCCATGCTTACAATTATCAGCCTGCAGTGAAAAACAAACAAAATAAAACAAAATTGTAATGCAAATGAAGCACATATTGCACATATTTGCAAGAAGAACACTCAAATATTATCTGTAATATTGGCATGTTACGTAATTCATCCTCATAAATAATATGGTAAACAGAACAAAATCATGTTTAAAACTGATATTCTTGTCGATGTCTCTGTCTGGTGGTGCAGATAGTTAAATAAATAGATGATATAGATAGATAGATAATAAATAGATAATAGATGGTATTTATTGTCCATTGGGGAATATTGTTTTCATAGTATAACTGTCGTAATCAGATACAGAAACATAGTGTTAATTTATATGCATTTAGTTCTTTTCATTTTTAAATGAGTTTCATCGTGACGCATGTCTTAACCATTTTGAAATATGCAATAAATTCCATTTGTGCAGAACTATTTTCCATTTACAATTAGATTAATACTGAACTCTGTAGATTTTCAGATACAATCAAATGGATGGATAAAAAAAGCCATGCCATCACAATGCGTAATGACGCACAATAGCTGATCTTGCACTGTTAGAATATAATAATAATAATAGCCTAATAATGCATATTATGTATTGGCGCCTTTCATAACACTAATAACAGGATTTCTGGCGACTGGCACTTTCCAGATGGAACGGACTGACAGGTCAGCGATATCTCAGCCAACCCTTAGCCGGGTTATGCCAGGCGTGTTAGTCGGTATAATAGGCTTGTCGCATAATTACATTAAGTTTAATTTAAACAACATTTTCCTCCTCTTTTCCACCTTGCCAATAATATTTTCTACTTCACATTGAGTGAAGTGGCTTTTTTTGGTTTTCCTCCATGTTTCCCATGCTTTCTCAATCAATGAATATTCATTTTGGGGCGTTTCACTGACTATTTATGGGCAAATAAGGGCGTGACATGTAGCCGCAAAAGCTGCGCTATGTATTAGAGTTGATTGTGATTTATAAAGTGAAAAAGGCGTAGGACGTGCGTGCCCATGCTTTTATAAATCTGAATATTTATTTGCGTACGCATGTCCTATATTTCGTCCGTACGCCACTTCTGACGCAGATTCACCGCAAAGTTTTATAAATGAGGCCCCTGGTGACTGGCTAGGCCACTCCAGGACCATAAAATGCTTCTTACAAAGCCACTCCTTCATTGCCCGGACGGTGTGTTTGGGGTCATTGTCATGCTGAAAGACCCAGCCATGTTTCATCTTCAATGCCCTTGCTGATGTAAGGAGGTTTTCACTCAAAATCTCACGATACATGGCCCCATTCATTCTGTCCTTTACACGGATCAGTCGTCCTGGTCCCTTTGCAGAAAAACAGACCCAAATCATGATCTTTCCACCCCCATGCTTCACAGTAGGTATGGTGTTCTTTCGATGCAACTTAGCGTTCTTTCTCCTCCAAACATGACGAGTTGAGTTTTTACCAAAAAGTTCCATTTTGGTTTCATCTGACCATATGCCATTCCCCCAATCCTCTTCTGGATCATCCAAATGCTCTCTAGCAAACCTCAGACGGGCCTGGACATGTACTGGCTTAAGCAGGGGGACACGTCTGGCACTTTAGGATTTGAGTCCCTGACGGCGTAGTGTGTTACTGATGGTAGCCTTTGTTACTTTGGTCCCAGCTCTCTGCAGGTCATTCACTAGGTGGGTCAGATCTTGTGTGAAGCCCTGGATTGAAAGAGATTATCAGTGGTCTTGTATGTCTTCCATTTTCTTATTATTGCTCCCACATTTGATTTCTTCACACCGAGCTGCTTACCTATTGCAGATTCAGTCTTCCCAGCCTGGTGCAGGTCTACAATTTTGTTTCTGGTGTCCTTTGACAGCTCTTTGGTCTTGGCCATAGTGGAGTTTGGAGTGTGACTGTTTGAGGATGTGGACAGGTGTCTTTTATACTGATAACAAGTTCAAACAGGTGCCATTAATACAGGTAACGAGTGAAGGACAGATGAGCCTCTTAAAGAAGAAGTTACAGGTCTGTGGGAGCCAGTAATCTTGCTTGTTTGTAGGTGACAAAATACTTATTTTACTGAGGAATTTACCAATAAATTCATTAAAAATCCTACAATGTGATTTTCTGGATTTTTTTTCTCATTTAGTCTGTCATAGTTGAAGTGTACCTATGATGAAAATTATATTCTCATCTTTTTAAGTGGGAGAACTTGCACAATTGATGCCTGACTAAATACTTTTTGCCCCACTGTATACAGTATATGAACAGTGTAATAATGTATATATTATACTGTAACTAACAGTATAATTAACATGCCCTTATTCATGAAACTTGTCTTAAATATGTCTTAAGTTGACCTGTAGGTAGTTTCTGTAAAACAGCCATATAACCAATGGCCCTTATTCATGAAACTTGTCTTAAATATGTCTTAAGTTGACATATTAAATGTCTGTTACATTACCTTTTTATCTTTTACTTTAATTGTTTCTTTTACGGTGTGTTTTTATCATGTCTTTCAATCTAAATTCCATTGATATTATACTTTTATTCCATTGTAGTTCCTTGGCTTCTGTTTTAATACTATATAGTATTTGTTGTATCACCAGGCACAACTGTAAAATACACTCCGGGATCAGTTTGTCTTCCCTGGATAAATAAAGTTCATAATAAAATAATAGGTAACTTGTAGATGAGATGATACCAGTGAGTTAGGCACTGATTGTGTATTGAGAGCCATCCAACTAGTGCAAAGAGGTGGCATTGATGTGTGAGTTGATTTAACCTTGAAATCTGATGTAATATTCACATGGTTAGGAAATGTTAGTTGCATACGAACAAACACAACTCATTGTTCATTTTTTTAAATATAATTTAACCTTTGTTTAAGCAGGTAAGCACGTTGAGAACAGTTTCATATTTGGAGCGTCGACCTGGCCAAGATAAAAGCATTAAGGTGCAGAAAAACATAAAGTTACACATGAATTACAAGACAAAGAGGTACAGAATTAAAATAATAAAAACAGGAACACAGTGTGCATATCTTCAGAATAAACAGTTAAGATTTTGTACAGGTAATGCAACAGATATCAGCATATAGAGGTAGATATTTGGTAAATACAGTGGCGTGGCAGTATACCAGTCAGTGGAAAAATAAGGTCTGAGCTAGCGAGGTACATTTATCAGAGTTAAAAAGTGGCAATGCAGAAATAACGTTAGGGTAGTGGCATAATGACCAAGGCTGGGGGACAGGGAGTCTGCAAAACACACAAAGACTGTGCGGGTGAGAGTTTGCAAAATGTGATTTGTCTGTAATCGTGAATACATTCATTTTGCTGTCGCTTTGCCCTTAATTATATGCGAACTGCTATTTAGAAATTTCGTGACCCGGAAGTACTTTTCTATTTTTCAAGTCGTACAAAAGTGCTCTGCATCAATTCACATGGATGGTTTGGTAAATGTGTTAGCAAACATAAAACAACATTAATTAAATACTGGAACTCTTCAGATACTTTTTTATTTTAGGCGAATGCTTTAAACGTATCTGGCATCTACTTAGTTACCCAATAAATATATTTATTTACGTTGTTTTTAGTATTCAGTTAGCTGGCTGCTTAGCTATGTTAGAAGTAGCCTAGCTGCTAATGATTTAACGGTAAACATCCCCCAACATGAGCTCAGTAAGCTGTCACCCTGCTAAAGAGCAAGTCTGCTGGACGAAGGAACAGGGTCTGTGGCTGAACATTGTGGTGAAGGAAGAAGATGAGGAGGTCAAAGTTAAATCAGAAGGAGAGGCTGAGCCTGTTAAATCAGAAGGAGAGGCTGAGGCAGTTACGGTGGGACAAGAGCAAGGAGCGGCCAGTGTTAAAGAAGAGGCTGTTGGTGTTAAAGGGGAAGCCGTTTTTGGAGCGAGAGAGTCTGTCACTTTGAAAAGAGAAGAAGAGGACGTAGGC
Organism: Umbra pygmaea; assembly: GCA_016801145.1. Lineage (NCBI taxonomy): Eukaryota > Metazoa > Chordata > Actinopteri > Esociformes > Umbridae > Umbra > Umbra pygmaea. The sequence continues at coordinate 15,149 of JACXGM010024582.1, forward strand.
AATTCTGAAGATCTGATTAACAGCAGTAAGTAATGTTTTAAATAAGATCTGGTTTACACCAGTAAGTAAAGTTTTAAACAACATCTGGTTAACACCAGTAAGTAATATTTTAAACAAGATCTGGTTAACACCAGTACATAATGTTTTAAACAAGATCTGGTTAACACCACAGTATAAGTAATGTTTTAAGCAAGATCTGGTTAACACTAGTATGTAATGTTTTAAACAAGATCTGGTTAACACCAGTACGTAATGTTTTAAAGAAGATCTGGTTAACACCGGTAAGTAATATTTTAAACAAGATCTGGTTAACACCACAGTATAAGTAATGTTTTAAACAAGATCTGGTTAACACTAGTATGTAATGTTTTAAACAAGATCTGGTTAACACCAGTACGTAATGTTTTAAACAAGATCTGGTTAACACCAGTAAGTAATGTTTTAAACAAGATCTGGTTAACACCAGTACGTAATGTTTTAAACAAGATCTGGTTAACACCAGTAAGTAATGTTTTAAACAAGA
>JACXGM010024583.1:0-15673 GCA_016801145.1 Umbra pygmaea
GGTGTATATGTGTGTGTAGCAGTGTATCAGTATGGTTGATGGTGTTCATATGTAGGACATGACCAAACAGTGAGAGCTCTTGAATTAATAGTGTCTCAGAAGAGTGCTAGTACTAAATAATATTCAGACAGGATAGAACTGGTAAATAATGCATTTTTATATTCCATTGTACACACTACTCACAAAAAACACTATTCCATAGTATACACACTCCAGCATAGATTAATCTAGGTTAATCCATAAATAAAGTGTTGCATAATTTCTCAGAGTACATTCTGTGTCCATATGTGTTAAGGGATGAGAACTGGAATGTAGAGGTCGGCCTTCTCTCTTTCAAAATGACACGCAATTCTGAGCCAAATCTTTCCTCCTGAAATTCAAAAGATACTAACACCTGCAATTTCTCCAAGACACCATAGCTAATGCTGCCTTATATATCATGCAAACTATGTTTTGTGAAAGATTTATTGACACATTTACATAGTCTTTCTATGAGAGATTACTACACTTATACACTATTAATTTAGGGCAATAATAATGTATACTAAAACATTCTTCATGGAATAAGTTGTGTAGATCTGTAGAAACAAATTATGATTTACTCAATATTTTAGTATACAGTACAGTGCCTTCAATATTATTGGGAAATTATTGAGGAGTTTTTTTTCCTGTAAAGTGCAGATTTGAAATCAACATTGTTAATGTAAAGACTTAGCTTTTATTTTAGGGTTAATGGTTAGAAGATTTATAAATGACAATATGTCACACATAGGTTCCATGTTTCATAGCACCAAAAGAAATAGGACAGATTAGTATAAAGTCCAATATGAAGCAAAGTTTTTTGGATTTGTTCAAATTTTCTTTGCATGTAAAAACCCCCTGAAGTGTGTGACTGACTGACCATATCAGACTGGTTCTCTTCTCAGGTGATGCTCAGCCAGACAAGAACTGCAACCCAGATCAGCTATTCTTTCCTTTTAGGTATTTTTGCATTTACATATTCAGCCAATTAATAAATACCGGGTTCATTTTGACTCAAATTTGGAGATTATGTTTTGATCATAATCCTAGTTGCTATGGCAGTGTGTTTGGGGTCATTATCGGGCAGCAAGGTGAACAAATAACAATGTTTCCTAATGGTTAGGGCAAAGGTTTGTTTTTCTGTCTGTAAGCAAGACAGTTAACCCTAATTGCTCCCTCTCTCATATTCCCATCAGGCTTTTCCTCCCTGTTCTAAAGAATCGGTTCTTAATCAATATATTTTTTTAGATAATGTTTAAAGAATTTAATGAATTTGTTTCTAATTTAGCAGAGAACATGTTTCAGTGCACTTCAGAACTCATTCTTCTGCTGCTGTAGGAAATGATCAGGGCCATGCACAGACATCGTAGGTATCACCCAGGTATTTTAATGTGTTTGATAGAAATTTATGAGCTTAATTAACCAAGATGGCATGAAATTGATAATTAATTACCATCAAATCATGATTAATTACAGATTATCTAAAATATATTAATTAGGAAACTGAAATAATGGCTGATGCAGTATTTAGATGTATGTAGCAGTAGGCTATGTAGCAGTATATAGCAGTATATAGCAGTAGCATATGCAACTCTTACATCATACACTGCAGTCCAACATCTAATTTCAATAACTGCCCATTTTCAGAAAACATTCAAAACCCTATATTTTCAAACAGTACCTAAAACGGTTACACGGCACCACATCTTCTGTCTTTATAACTGCATTTATTATCTCTATTATTTGTGTAATAAAAAACAATTCATTGATTAGAATGCTTTTCTATTTACCTAGCTTTCTGAAAATACAATATAACTACTGTATGCAGTTGCTCTGGATAAGATGTAATATGTACATGTAAAACTAGAGAACAGTTAACAAAATTTCAATTGAAATGGTTTAATGTAAGCCTAGGCAGCCATAATAAACATTTGCATAACTTTTCTAAACGTTTATAGTGGCATTACATATAGCCAGTGTTCAAAATTTGCAGCATTTACCAGCCAAATGCTGGTAAAATATGCAGGTGGCTGGTGGATTTGCTTCACTCACCAGCCAAAAAAACAAATGTTAAAAAACTGTTTAAAAGTTAAAAAACAACACTGATTGCTAAATTATTAGGGGGGGGGGTTAGTGTGGCGTAGTGGGCTTAGTCGCTGCCTTGCAGGACAAGCTACATCATGATAGTCAGTGGTTCAAGCCTGACTATGGCTTCTCTGACTTTGCCCGGAATCTCCAGCACAAAGCAACGCAAATTGACATAGCACTGCCCAGGATTTGGGATAAATAAGTAAAATTATCTACCTTGCCACTTCACTCTCCAGCGACTCCTTTTTTGCTTTTTTGTAAGTTTAATTGCAGAAGTATAGCTGGTGAGTGTAATCATCCCGTACGTGATCTGACTAAAGGCTTCGGCGTAGGATGAGCAGTGTGAAAAGAATCATCTGGCTCGGTGACGTAGTTGGATGAACCATGTGGTTGGATGAACCATGTGGTTGGATGAACCATGTGGTTGGATGAACCATGTGGTTGGAAGAACCATGTGGTTGGATGAACCATGTGAGCGCCCTTCCACATTCTGCATCTGGGTAATGGAGCTGAGAACCAGGCAGAGTTAGAGGGAAATTGGACCAATTGGGAGGGGAGAATTTTTTTTTATTACAAAGAATTGCACAAACAGTAGCCGACATCTGCTTTCCCTATTTCTCTTTTCTCTATTATGTGTGCCTGACCATTACATCATGAATGAAGAAGTGAAGTGAGCCAGTTCCAGTGGCAGCCATACATGCCCAAGCACTATCACACTCTAAAGATTATTTCACAGAGGAGATCCTAGTTCCTTTTCGGTTCTTCAAACTTCTGGAATATAGTGTCAAAATAAGAAAATGGTTACTGTCCCAATAATTACTGAGGGCACCTTATTGGAACTTTATTTGCATTAGGCAAGTTTGGCAGCCCTCAACTCTGCATTCACCATGGCTGACATGTTCAACATACTGTATACAGTATGAGGATGTTAATGTAAAAACAGAACATTAACAAAATCCAAAAGAACTATGTAGACTGATGAAAAAGCATTAGAGGACGCAGTGCTAAATGTCGACCTATCACAGGACCTATCATGTTGTTCTGTCCTCTCCAGTGTCATGTATCATGTATCATTGCAGCATCTCAGTGGACACTTGCCTTCATCTAACAACGCTATTAACAACTTGGATGCTTGTGAGCTCAATCAAGGTAGGCATAGAAGAATCACAAAAGTGAGAAGAAAAAACGGATTGAACTAGATTGTATAGAATAGCCTAGAATAGCCTATTCATCCAATGAATATACAGTATAAACATACAGTAAGTTACACAAAGTGGTTGTTTGCGAATAGCCAGTATAAAAACTGTAGGCCTTATAATGAAAGTGAGTTGACACAATTGAAATTTTTTAGTACACTAATTTAGTTTTGATGCATATTGCACATTTTCTGTTAATCCAATTAACCTTATTTCACTACCGAAATATTACTGTGTCCTTCAGTTATTTGATCAAAATGAAATTGCTGATCCAAATACCCAATTATTTATAAATGAAAATCATGGAAGGTATCAGGGGTGCCTAAACATTTGCATACGATTGTAACTAGGTACAATACTAGTTGGCTAGCTAACTTAGCCAGCTGTTGAATGAAAAGACTAACTTGCTACTATTGCGGGCAAAAAGTATACGTCTGATATGAGAGTATGTGTAAGAGTGTGTATGACGTCATTTTGACATGAGCTTTATGCCTTCTAGCCATGACTGTTTAAATGGTAACGAAATATAATAACTTATTGGTAATATTGTTCAAGTTGTACAGTAGACAGCTAGATTATATAGCTATCTCCTGTCATTCACATATAGATGAAATTAATGGTATGTTTGGGTCACACCAGCAGCATAGCACCCTGTATTCCACAGCTGATTTGCTTCTAAAGCTAAGCAGGTTTGGGCCTGGCTAGTCCCTGGATGGGAGACCAGTGCTGCTTGAAGTGGTGTTGGAGGGCCAGTAGGAGGCACTCTACGCTTGGGTCTAAAGGTCATTCCCAATGCCCCAGGGCAGAGAAGGGGACATCTGCCCTGCATTGGAGCAGTCTTTCAGATGGGACGTTTAATGTTTCTCCTGACTCTCTGTGGTCACTAAAGATCCCATGGCACTATTCGTAAGTTAACCCTGGTGTCCTGGACAAATTTCCAATCTGGCCCTCATACCATCATGGCAACCTAATTATTCCCAGCTTTCAATTGGTCCTTTCATCTCCTTTCCTCCCCCTACTTCTCCCCAGGGTGTTGATGTAAATGAGAATCAGTTCTCAGTCAACTTGCCTGGTAAAATAAAGGTAAACTAACTAACTAATAGCATGTTTAGATTGGGAAAATTAAGATTGGCTATCTACAGTTACAGCCAAATTTAGGCTACTTGTGTCTGAGTTTAAAACCATCTACAGTAGATGCTAGCTAAATGTGTAGCCATCTTTCTGTTGCATGTGTTCCTAATATAATAATACTTTGTTGTGGAATATTGTTCAGTGAGTCAGTAGAATAGCTAGTGTAGCAGGACAGTGTACATCACTGCAAGGCAAACCACTCTGTTGGATATAAACTACCAGGCGAAGTCAAACGCAGGATGAAATGCAACCAGACCATTGTCAAAAAATAAGTGTTCATGGTGTGTCTTGAAAAACACACTCTGCCCTTGGACACTTTTATATGTGTGTTAAAGTGATGGTTCGGAGTAATATAACCTTAGGGTCCTTTGCACCTTGACCCCGAGCCAAACAACCCCCCATAAGCTTTTTTCCGTTGTTATAACGTTGGTCGAGTTAGCGCTATCAGCCGAATGGCTTAGTGCAGGCGCTAATGGAACCAAGGGTGTATCTCGTAAATAACCCTACTAATAATGCCGGAATGTTACCATACTTTTACTGTAGTACAAATAGTTTCTGTAATTATAAAACAAGGCATTGAAAAGTTTGTAAGTACACCAGAAGTATATTTAAATAACACTTGCCTGATGGCTGCTACTCTTGGCTCCTACCCCGGTCACGCACAGAGCACAACATGTATTGTTTAGCAGCCAAGAGTAGCAGCCATCAGGCAAGTGTTATTTAAATATACTTAGCAGTAGTATCATCTGTAGTAGTACTGTTCTCAATCCAGTAGCAGTAGTAATAGCTCTAGAAGTACTACTGTAAATCTAGTAGCAGTAGTAATATCTCTAGAAGTACTATAGTAAATCCAGTAGAAGTAGTAATATCTCTAGTAGTACTAATGTAAATCCAGTAGCAGTGGTAATATCTCTAGTAGTACAACATACTGTAAATACAGTAGCAGTAGTAATATCTCTAGTAGTACTACATACTGTAAATCCAGTAGCAGTAGTAATATCTCTAGTAGTACTACATACTGTAAATCCAGTAGCAGTAGTAATATCTCTAGTAGTACTACATACTGTAAATCCAGTAGCAATAGTAATATCTCTAGTCGTACTAATGTAAATCCAGTAGCAGTAGTAATATGTCTATAGCAGTATGAGCCTGCTAGATGAATTCCTTGGACATCCTTCCACCTCCCTGGTCCGTCTGAAGGCATTAAAAGACCATCTTTTCTGACGGCATGTGGTCTGATGTATCGCAGGGACATTTGTGCTCCTGGTCATTGCTTGGAGGGCTGGGTAATTGATTGAACGAGGGGTTGTGAATGTCCCTCTCATCTTAAATCTCCCTCAGTCCTGCTTTAAACACACAGTTCTGTTCCCCAGTGGATTAAGTCTTGTGTAGAAGAATTCTCAGTCTCACCCGTATTGAAAGAATCAACACAGTTGAATTTAGCGTGACAATACAGTTGAACTTGTACTCTATCTTCATTGAAAAAGTATGATTTTTGGTATCTTATTTTAACCTGTTGTGATTCAGTTTTTTTACTCAGATTATTCATTTAGTCTTTTAAACAACTGTGAGAACTGTAAGCTAGCATTTTGGGAGGTGAAGTGAGTATGATAGATGTGACAAAAAACATTGTTCATTAGCATCCAACTAGCTTCTATTTTCTAAATTAGCTTATGCCTGAAGAAAACTATTGCATGCGTTATTGCCCACTGTCTGTCCTAAAAACATTAGATAAATACAGAGATGATGTAGGTGGAAAACAGGGATGGCTCTATAAACATTTTGTGGGTTGGGTCGGATGCAGAGAGAACTCTCCTGATATCGGGTGGGTCTGGGAATTAACGAGCACGGACCATGGTAATATGACTGTTACAGATGGTGTCCTCAGATGAACTGGCCCTGCTTCTCCAGATCAGCTTCTTATTACTAGCTGGCCTCACACACACACACACACACACACACACACACACACACACACACACACACACACACACACACACACACACACACCTGTATGCAAAGGTACTTGGTACCCTAGATTTTTGTTTATGTTTCTTTTTGTCTTCTGCATTAGTGCATCTCGAGGAAAGAAAATGTTTTAGATTTCCAAAACTTTGCCAATAAATTCAATGATTCAGAGAATTATTAGTATTTTGTGAAAGTAACATATTAAGTAAATGAATCCATTTTACCGCAGATCCTTTTTACACTGTTCAGCCAACACGGAAGTCTTTAATCGGATCATGCTGGGGATGATTACGTTCACTGACTATATTTCCGCGATTTAATTTACAGGTGCCCGATCTGGACACAACGAGTCACTGGAGAGCGACGCGTCAGGATAAATAATCTGACTTATGTAACCGAAATCCTGGGCAGCGCTATACCAATTTGCTCTGCCTCGTGCAGGAGGCCCAGGGAAAGTCAGAATACCCATAATCAGGCTCAAACCACTGACTATCATGATGTAGACTGACCTGCAATGCAGCGACTTAGCCCACTACGCCATGCAGACCCCTGATGACATACCATAGTTATTTGGCATAACCAAACTGATTAACTGAAACAGTAATGTGTGTAGAAGGAATTAAACTGGGTGAAGGACAATCAAACTAATAAGTGAGGTTTTGGCATGTGACAGATGTGTATTTTTTGTTTTTAACATTAAATTATTTTTTTGTTAGGATCTTTACATTTGGTTGTTCTTTCAAACATTTTAATTGTACATATTTTTTTTACATATGCCTAACACTTTTACACAGTACTGTACATTTAACATTCATTATTTCATAATGATTTTGTAAACAAAAAAATTTAAAATCTCAGGTAATTTGGTAATAATCCAAATTGAAACTGAATACACTAATCCAAAATACACAAATTACTTGGAAAAATATGTCTGACATGGCTGCTGCTGTTTGACATTTTTTTGCTGACGTCATTTCTGCTTCAAGTTAGATTTGCTTTTTGTTGTTTATGTCAGCTTCTAAGTTTGCAATGACGCCATCATCGCCATGTCAACTCAGTGAACAGAAATGTCAGGAAACCCATGGCCAGCTTGACACATACACCTCCCAAAACACACAGCCTCCACTGCTCCAGTAGCATAAGTGTAGATGGTATCTGAAGCCACGGGCTTAGAGCCTTGTGACGACCAGAAGAACGGCAGATAAATAGTGGACAAAGAGCCAGATGCTACACGTCCTCTCACACACACACACATTTGTGCAGCTTATCTGTAAAACACATTACGGTGCAGTGGCGTCCTGATCTTCTCTTCATCTGTTGCTTCATTATGGACTGTCCTACCATGTATACCCACTGGCTTAATAAAGCACTACAAAACCCACAATTCCTGGCAACCTCTACAAGTTTATTTTGATATAGCCTTATTGTCGTAGTCATTATCATCATCACCGTCTTCAACACCATCAGAGGCCCATACAGCCATATTCAGGGTATGGCTACAGGAGAGGAGTTAGTTCAGGGCCACTACCTCCTGCCATACAGGAATGAAGCTGGACTCTCCTACTGGGTGTGAGGCCCGTAGCCATTACACTGTCTGTCTGAGGGGAGGCCAGACAAGGAGGATGGGGACATTACGGTGCCTTCTCTGGGAGGCCACGGGGGAGAACGAGCGCAGCAGGAAAACCGAGGAGGAGAGAATGGCTTCCTTCCCTCAGAGCTAATGGAGCGCGAAGTGGACGTGCACCCTAACTGCTGATGCAATCAAAGAGCGCCAATCACCTGTGAAATGCAAACCACTTCTGTCGCTAACAAAGGAAGGGAGCAACATGAGCGCACACGCACAGAGACACACGCAGGCAGACACACACATGCCGATAAACACTTAACCTACTCGGCTCTTGAGTGGGTAAGGTGTTGATGCATGTCACGCACATCATTTCCACAATTTCAAGGACAGTGCTTTTACTATTTCTGGACAGGAGAGTGTGTGCTATCCTTCACAGCATGATCCAGAGGTGGCTATCATGTTGCTGTTACCATTTTCATTCGCAAACCCTCGCAAGTCCCTTTTGTCACACTTCAAAATTATATAATTTGATCATTTAATTAAAATGGAGGCGGAGTTTTGAGGTGTGCTCTGAAATTGGCAATCGAAAAAATGCTTCTCAGCATATGGAAATGCAATACGGACAAATTGCTAATTACTATTTAAATGTCACCATTCAACCCTTGTATGGAAATACACTGTAACGGACTCCTGGAATACTCTCTCGATAATGTGTTTCGAAAACTGTGTAGAAAGTATGTATACAAATTTGACCACCAAGGAAATCTTATCATCATTCACTAGCACTGTATTTTTTCTGGGAGGGTAATTCATTCTTTCCCAGCATCCTTTGCTGTACATCAGGTTCAAAGGGGCAGAGAGATACAGAACCAGAGTACAGCTCCTGCCTTTTGAAGGGTTCAGTGAGTGGTCGCTAAGGGGGATCTGTCAGATCGAGGTAAGATGGAGAGTAGTACCACCTTCATCTCAAGCGACTTGGGGATAAAATGGAGCTCCTGGAGTGCCAATCATCTGATACAGTGTGTTGGTTGTAACTCTGGAGAGATTAGCAACAACTCACACACCACAAGGTGAGAAATCCAATCCACTTAATGTAAAAAATAAAGTGTGTGTGTGTATGTTTCAATCCACTAGAGATAGGATGGTGTACAGTGTTGCCTGTAAACCAGACTAGAACTGCCTGTTCATCATGGTTTGGGATTAGTGTTTGTGATTACAGAAGTGAGATTTAGACAAGCTAACTCTTTGGAGTGGGTAGACTAGCGCTGTGTGTGCATGGTGTGTGTGTGTGTGTGTGTGTGTGTGTGTGTGTGTGTGTGTGTGTGTGTGTGTGTGTGTGTGTGTGTGTGTGTGTGAGAGAGATACTCACACTCTTTGGACATGCCCACACCGAAGCACTTCTGGAGTCGGCAGTATTGACAGCGGTTCCTGGTCACCTTGTTGATGATGCAATTTTTGTCCCGGTGACACGTATAGACCATGTTCTTCTGGATGGACCGGCGGAAAAAACCCTGAGGACAGATGGAAACACACAGAGTCAGAGGAGAGGGAATGAGAGAAGGACATAGAGAGAGGGCGCAAGTAAGGGAAAGACGTGAGGAGGAAGATTGAACAAAGAGAAGTTTAAGCTTTTTTTGTAAAACAGACATTTCTGGATGTTTGTCATCACTACGTTTGTTCCACTGGAACAATAAAGGTTTAACATAGAGTTTGACATTTTTTGGCCGCTGGTTCTAAAAGTGCCACTTTTGAGTCAAAACCGGTCCCCAAAATGTGTGTACTATGTTAGGAATGTGCCCGAAGTCATCAAAAACACTTCATGGTTAACTGAGGTAAAATAGCGATTCTACTCATAGATTATAGGTATTTAATCAACATACTACACATCCAGCCCCAAATTTGAGATTTATAATTTTTTTGTTACACAGATCCCAGATAACATTTGAAAATAAATGTAAATAAATACTGTCATTTTTTAAATCAAATTCAGATAAGAATGAAGATCATAAAGTGACAGAGATTCTGATCAACAAGCATTTGTGTCGAGACCTAGCTAACAGAAGGCATGGCAGGGCAAAGACGACAAAGTTTCACATGCAGTACTCAAAATGCTCAAAAATAATCTATAATGGCTGCAAAATGATGTCAGCTTAGAAGAGTAGGTCAATAAATACGCAATGGTGGCAAAACAATAACCCTGATGCATAAGTATACAAATTACAATGTGCAAATAAGGGAGGAGCTTAACATAGACAGTGACCAGATAGCAGCTCATACAATTATTCCCTCAAGTCAGTGAGGGCGATTGGAACCACCAGGGTTTTTGAGGTTTATTCCAGTGGTTGGCTGCAGACTGCTGGAGGAATGACAGCCAAAGAGGAGTTGGCTGTAGGGGTGACCAGTGAGATATACTGTACCTACTGGAGTGCAGGCAACGTGTGGGTATTGCTAAATGAACTAACATAAAGTGAAGATTTACTTCACCTTTATTTAACCAGGTGGGGCGATTGAGATCAGATTCTTATTTGCACTGGTGACCTGTCTAAGGTAAAGTGCAATGGTGCAAGATGACGTAAAGTTACACAGGTAAAGTACACAAAAAATAAAAATACAGACTGCAGATACTCAGAGAATACAATAGGAATTATACTCTATGTACAGTTTGTGCAAATGAGGTCTAAATTAAAGAGCTAGCTCAGTAGCAATGTAAAGTGGCACAGCTGTGCCTGTGGAATAGATAATATATATAAATTACATATGAGGAATAACTGACTGTGCCAACAAGAATGTGCAATATATTCCATGGGCAAAACTAAATAATGGCCCATTTCCATTGCCGGAACCGGCTCAGCTCTACTACGGCTCGCCGTTTCTGCATTTCCATTGGGCAGATTTACCTGGTACCACGTAGATTTTGGTACCTGCTCCGTCGAGGTTCCAAGCGAGCGAAGTCGATACTAAAACCGTGACGTGAACAAACAGAAAACTGTTGATTGGACAAGAGAGAGTCGTCACTCATGCGACAAATTTGCTCGACACAGGACAACCTACATTACTGTGTAAACCCAGAGCCTCACATTCTCTGATAAACGGAGTGCAGCCAAACAACCAGATTCATCCACAATCCTCTGAACAGAATTTTTACCAACAATTACAAAAAAGCATTAACAATGGCAACCTGCAAAATCATGCCGTGGTCAACTGAGGAGATGCAGACATTTCTGTTCGGTTGCTGACGAAAGGATCCAGTATGGATGGAGCAACTCAAAATGAGAAAGTTTACCAGGAAGTTTACCAACTTCAGGCACACATGGCTTCCAAACATTGTTCCAACAGTGTAGGGAACCATCGATCCGTAAAGGTCCACAATGGTCGAAGTGGGTTGAATCGAAAGACGTGGAAATGGCTCAACCAGAAGGAAGCAACATACGGCCATATACCGGCAAACAATAGGAGAGCGGGCAGCTTTGACTCTGTGATGGCTTTGATGGAGTCCCTGATGGAGGATGGTAAAGTTTTTTACGTAACCCTTTTAATAATAATAATAATACTTACATGAATGTGTGAAAAACGCTGTGCCGCCAAAACTTTGCAAACACAAAAGCAGATTTTAGCTTGTACTATTCTGTTGACCCTTTTGTTTACTTACTATTTGTGAGAGTTGTTGTTGCTGTATTGTGTAGCAGTTGTACGCATAATTGACCAGTCATTTGAATAATCGCTCTGGTCAACATTCCATCAGTGAGGAGAGTAGTCCTTCTTCGATCAGCCGACAAGATGATGCCCGTCACTACCAGCAGCAGCGTCAATACCAGAACCAGCACCGGTGGCAGCGTCAACACAATCGACTTCCAGCGCACCACAAAGTAAATATTACAAAAATCTTGACACCATTAAGAACCTGTATGCGGTAATATACTTTAGAAGTGTATTGTCTCAAGCTCTCTACAGAGCTATTTACAAAATTAATATTATGGATAGATGAATGTGCTTTTGTTCATTAATGGTCACTTGTCTCTTAATACATCAATTACACATTGAGTAAATATGCATTGATCCATAAAGATAAGGAAGAAAGAATTATAATGAGACTCGTGCAGAATCAGATTGCCTATTCCAACCACAAAATAGTTATTGTCCATACTTACAGTTAAAAAATTAAATCATGCCAAAACACTGATTCATAGGCACTTCCACACTTTATATAATTTAAAGTTTATCCTCATCACCAACATTCACCAGTCTTGGAATTATTGCCAGTTGTAATTGCTATATGTAAATATTTTACAGACTATTCTTGTTGTCCATATTTAACAAGTACTTTGACATGCTGCATTCAACGAAGCCTTCCTAAATGGAATGGTAAATGGACTGCATTTATATAGCGCTTTTTCTGACCAACAATGGCAGCTGGGGTTAGGTGTCTTGCTCATGGACACCTCAACACTTGGTCAGGAGGACCCGGGGATCGAACCACGAACCTTCCGATTGCTGGACAACCTACTTGACCCACTGAGCCACTGCCGCCCCGTAAAACTGTTTAAATGAGAAATACAACATTACTGAGGCCTATTCAAGTAGCGGACTAGCACCTCTCATACATCCCTGCCCTCCTCCTCTACACCTACACCCTGTGCCAGTGGCACCAGATTATGCTCTGCTGCTACAGCTGCATCCCACTCATTGTCATAGGCCTCCCCATGACTCTCACAAAGGTTATGCAGAGCACAGCAAGTCATCACCATTGATTTGACCAGTTCCACATCACAGTCATTTCTCTTCAAGAGGCAACGCCACCTTCCCTTCAGTCTACCAAATGCATTTTCCACCACGATCCGTGCTCTGGAGATTTTCCTGTTGTAAATCTGCTGTTCTGCTGTTAGCCGTCCAGTGTCTGAAAATGGTTTTATGAGCCAGTTTTGTAAGGGATAGGCAGAGTCTCCTAGGATATAGTAGCCAACATTTGCACCATCCACATTCCTGGTTTATGCTGGAAAATGGTTGCCACAGCTGGCCAACTCCCACAATGTGAACAGTCTCGAGACCCAAGCGTCATGCAAGCACCCAGGCAGTACAGCAAATACGTTCCAGAAAAGTCCCTTTCCATCTACAACACCATGAAAGGTGATGGAGTGCCGGCCTTTACGGTTGAAGTAGTCACAGTGGTACTGCTGTGGTGCCATGATGATGGGTATGTGTGAACCATCAATAGCACCAATACACTGCGGGACAGATCTGGAACACACATCATACACAGCTATGAGTAGCAGTAGGAAATGTGAATTTACTGTACATGACTGTAAACACATACAGGATTTCAATAAAAAAAAATGGAAATGGAAAATGGACTGCATTTATATAGTGCTTTTTCTAACCAACAATGGCCACCAAAGCGCTTTACAGAGCCTCACATTCACCCATTCATTCACTCATTCATATCCTCCTTTGTTTACGTGTGTCCAACAATAGACTTGGTTGTTGCATTGAAAGTGACGTCACAGCATTTTCTAGTAGGGCGATACAGAGTGGTACAGAGTACCTGCAGTGAAAAATGAACCGAGTTGAGGCAAGTAAATCTGAGTGGAGTTGGTACCAAAAGATTGAAATGCTTTGAAGGCGAGTAGAGTCGAGGCAAGTAGAGTTGAGCACGTTCCCGGCAAATGGAAAAGAGCCATAAGGTACTGGGACATGATTTGGCAAAGACAGTTAGGGAGGAGAGTCAGCATGTACAGTAGCTCTGACAGTAGTTTTTAAAAGCAGTGAGGAAGAAGGAATCGAGAGAAAAAAACATTGCTTCCAAGTTGATTTGAAGTTTATGCTGTTTACACTCACAAATGCTCCTTATCGGTATTATGTTCATATTTCACGCAATTGGGCATTTTACAAAATTGTTCCCTGGAAATGTAATTCATGAGATTTAGGGCTGTAAATAACATCACAGAAATCTAAACTTGGTAAGACGGTGATTGTCACAAGAGCATGTTTAGCCGCATGAGTGAGGAGGTCTTGTTGTGGAACAGGAAGCCGATCCTGGATTTGATTTTCAAAATGGAGGTGGTTGATGTGGGTCAGGAAGGAGAATAAACAGATACTTAGATACCTATTGTTAGGTATTAATATACTGTAATTCAAAACCGTCCAGAGTGGGAATGCTATTAAGGCAGCAGATTTGGGCAGCGTCTAATTGAAAAGCATTTAGTTTTAACAGAATGTAGAAGCAGTTGGATGTCTCGAAAGTAGAGTTTTACGTCATTGAAGCTATTTTGGAGGTTAGTTAACACAATGTACATGAATGAATGGCTAGAGGTTTACAGAATGGTGTTCTTTGCGTAGCGGTGAATGAAAGAGTTACTGGCAACGAGAGTGACACAATTTATGTATACAGCAATAATAGAGTTGGCCCAACTAACGAAACCTGTGGCACACCCATAGACAGCCAAAGGTTCAGACAGCAGGCCTTAAGATTTCACACAATGAACTGTGTGTCTCTGTATGAAATGAGACTAGAAGAGAAACGTAATAGACTGAGTCCAAAATTAACATAGACAGTAGTTACCACCCATTTATCTCTCAAGAAACTGAATTACAATGATCCACTGATTTCATTACAACAAGTCTGCGCCCGACCTGATCAGGCAACCACTATCTTTCACTGTTGATCTGTCTAAAGATACACTAACTTGAAGGATAAAATGGATCAAACCATTTCACTTCATTCAAATCTTTTTAATACTTGGGATGTAACTTTCCCCAACACTGTTTGCCAGCCGAAGACCGTCTCTAGTGCTCTTAGTTTCACTGCACTGTTTACCATTTGTGACATCAGCTATTCGATATTGTTCACTTGCCACCAGTCTCGCGCTAGCTACCGTTGATTAAATAGCTGTTATGTGGCGATATTTACCTGAAGCCAACCTTTGAAACAAAAATGCACCAACAAAAACAAGGACAAATCACATAAAAAAAATGTGTGACAAATTGTGGTTTGGAGATTTTGGAGTTTCAAGCAGCTCCCAGGTCGTTGCTGTAAATAAGAAATTGTTCTTAGTCAACTTACCTGGATAAATAAAGGTTAAATTAAAGTGTGTATTTAACATAATACCTTATTATCTCAATGAAATGTACTGATATGTGACACAAAAAAGCTATTTATTATTTTGTCCGGTAAAACATATGCTTGGCTGGTGGATATATTCATCTACCAGTCCCCTTGGCAGGCGAACTAATAAGCAACATTTGGACCATAGTTGTTGGGGTTTAGGGTGTTAATATGGTGAAGCCAACCAATGTTCACTGAACAGATGTGATCTAAAAAGGCTGGTGTAATTAGAGACTAAACCTGGGCACAAGCCCTAGAGACCTACAGTATGATACCGTATACAGCTTAGAGCATGAGCCAGTGGGTTAGGTTATTCAGGCTCACTTTAGGAAACAATGGGCTAGATTTATCAAGCTGTTTGCGACTGTTTCCAGGCGCTAATTGGTCGCAAAGACGGACGTAACATGCGGGCTATTTACAAACCAGGCGCACTTGGGTAAAATCGCAGATTGCCTGCCACATTAGCGACCACAGACAAGTTGCGCTTTTAATATGCGTTCGTGGGAGGGTCATGGGGAAAGTGGGAGTTCCACGCAAAAAGGTGGGAGGATATGGTAAACTGCGCCTAATTATATATTCCGTGGTATTTACAAAGACTGCCAG
>JACXGM010024584.1:0-15671 GCA_016801145.1 Umbra pygmaea
TGATGCTTTCCTCTGTGGTCTGTAAGTAGACTGTCAGCTCCATTCTGATGCTTTCCTCTGTGCTCAGATTGTAGACTGTCAGCTCCATTCTGATGCTTTCCTCTGTGGTCTGTAAGTAGACTGTCAACTCCATTTTGATGCTTTCCTCTGTGGTCTGTAAGTAGACTGTCAGCTCCATTCTGATGCTTTCCTCTGTGGTCTGTAAGTAGACTGTCAGCTCCATTCTGATGCTTTCCTCTGTGGTCTGTAAGTACACTTTTAGCTCAATTTTGATGTTTTCCTCTTCTGACTGTGTGCTGCTGCTGGTGGTGGTGGTGCTCTGCCTTTTGAAAAAGCTGGCCAAAGTTGGCCTTATTCTTTTTTCCTCAGGAGGAGGAACAGGCTTTGCTTCTGCTGCTGCACCAGCAGCCCCTGAGAGAGTGTCCTGTTAAGCCTTTATTGGTGACACTCTCTTCAACTGTTCTGGATAGAACCTGCTCTAACTGATCTTCATCCATATACTTGGTTCTAAACCGTGGATCAAGAAGAGACGCAATGTCAAGCAGGTCATCTCCAGGAACAGGTTTGGGCAGCCCTGCTCTAGGACATCCACATATTGCCAGCTAAGGACCAAGTGCCTTGATTTCTTGTCAGCTTTTAGAACCTGACTAATGGCCCTTTGTTGCTCCAGTACTCTTTGAGTCATCATTTGACGGGATCCCTACCTGGTAGGCGTCTCAGTTGTGTGCACATGCTTTGGAAGACCCAGATCGTTCTGAACAATGGCCATGTCCCTCCTTTTCTTCCAACAGTATGAAAAGGCTGATATAATTTTTTTGCAGACACTTACTGCACGTTGTATGTGCTCATCATCTTTCACACCTCTCTCTGTAAAAACTACAAAGAATTAAATATTAGGTCACTTATCCTAAAGTTAATTAATACATTGATTTTACTTTAGCCCTAAACCAAATCAATCAAATCAATCAAATTTATTTATAAAGCCCTTTTTACAACAGCAGTTGTCACAAAGTGCTTTGACAGACACCCGGCCCGAGACCCCCAAAAGCAAGCAACACAAGTGATGCACAGTGGCAAGGAAAAACTCCCTAGTAGGAGGGACCTAGGAAGAAACCTAGAGAGAGGCCAGATTCAAGGGGGTGAATGAATCCAATAAACCCACATGAAGCAAGTTGAAAATAATACCATATCAGGCATTGATTATAATGATGATATTAATAATAATAATAATAATGATGATGATGATGATGGTATTAATATCCTTATTAATATCATTTTACAGCTATCAATTAAAGTTCAATATTAATATAATAACTATTGCTTACCTATGGCTAGGTGAAGCCTGTGACCAAAGCACAGTCACCAGGTCTGTTTCGAGTGTCACGTTGTGTTCCTTTGTAGTGTAGAGAATGATGAGACAAGCGCGAAGGGAATGCAAATAATCCAACTGAACTTTAATAGCAAGACTCGGATAAACAAAAACTGCCACAAGGGGCAAAACAGGAATCAACTCTGGAAACACGTAACAGGAACATTGATTGACAGTGTGCACATGGAAACATGAGGGCTAAATACTAAATAACTAATGACAAACACAAGACACCTGGGAACTAAAACATGGACGTCACCAAACAGACCTAACTCAAAACAATACATGAAACAGACACAAGAGGGAGACAAAACACAACACACGAGGGAGCAAGGGAGTAAACACAGGGAATAACTAAACCATGGTCCGTCCTCAGCCCATCCAGGGCTAGACGTTACATCGAGCTTAGCTCTGTGCTTTTGCAAAAAGTTGGTAATAGCAACTTGGCTGAAGTACTTTCTGCTTGGTGTTTCATACCTGGGATCCAGTGTCTTGACCAACTCCTTGAAGCCTTATTTTTCGACAGTATTAAGCGGAACCATGTCGTTGGCTACGTGGATAGTGATAGAGTTTGTAATCTCAATCCACCATCTGCTTTTTTTGTCGTATGAAGTCCCTCTAGCAAACGCATCTTGAAGTGACAATTGTCTCGACTTCTCTTTTGCTTTGCCTGTGATACCTGCTGATGTGGAGGACGCTGACCTTAACTTCATGCATTCTTGATATTCCAAGACGTGCTTGCGGCTAAGATGGTGAAGCAAATTGCTCTTGTTGCCTCCTCCGGCGACAACTGTAGCCCATCAACACTTGCAAAAAATATTTGTTTGGTCAACATCAGATTTTTTTAAACCAAAAAACCTCCAGACAACTGACACGGCTCCTCTTTTTGGCACAAGATCTTCTGTCATCATGTTGTGATAGTTCTGCAGCATCCATCTTTACCGTAACATCAAAGCACTATTGTGCTGTTTACCCTCACCACGCCTCGCAGTCACACCATGCGTGTTTAGAAGCTCAATGTTGAAAAGGGTCCGATCTGAAACAGTGTCTGGACGTTGTGTATTCAAATACACCGATATGGCAGAATATAAATAATTCATATCATAACAAAAATATACACCGGTATTTGGTGTGAAATCATAGTGTTTTTTAAAATGTCAAGGTCTATTATGTTGTTTTTCAAATATATCAGAATTTTAAGGGATTGTTCATAATTATAAAGGGATATATAATTTAATGTAAAACACTGGTATTTACGCTAGCTTTGACCACATGTTTTGTATAGTTTTGCTTGTAGGCTTGCACATAGCAATTTGGCATAATTGTTTGAAAATTTTGACAAATCTACTATTATAATTTTGGACACAGACAAATACGTTCAATAAAAATAAAACAAAAAAATACAGCTGAAGTTGACTAGCAGGTAACATGAACGTCAGCTTGCCTGCATTGCAGCCATTTAAAAGAAACTTTGAGGAACATGGTGTCAAACTGGTGCAGTCATGTGTTTCAGAATCACACACACAAGAGGACAATTTTGCCTTGAATCAGGCTCCACAAGCCCTTGTTTCTGGCTGAGGAGGCCCCACCATCATGTAGTGTTTAGCACACTCGAAGGTGTGAGAATTAAATAAAAAATGTGATGTAAAGACACATACAGTAAGACACTGACGATTTACTGGTAGTAGTCATGTTTGGATTTTCCCAGGCTACCATAAACAGAGTAATATAGTCCAATATGTTTTATTTAACTGTATTGGTTATGGTGTAAACATTGCAGGTACACTGTATGTTAGAATGGTTTGTGGAGAGCTAGTTTGCTCAATATAATTTTGAAGATAATATGGCGCCAGTAGAATTGTATTGATTTATCTGTGGCAGTTCCTACCTTTTGTTCTGTGTAGTCATCCTAATGTTGGCTAATGTGTTGAAGTAATGTGAATGTGTTGCTATGGGGGGAGACTAAGTGACTCTGTAATATCAGAACATTGCATAATGTACTTGAGCTTCTCTGTAACAGACTTCCTGGCCATATATTAGTGTGTGGCATAGCTTTGCATTATGCCTTGCATGTACAGAAAACAATAGCAGTTTTTACTTTACTGTTCTTTTACTTCTGGAGGGCACTGTATCTCATCTGGGTATCATTCCTGGGTATCCTGCAGATGTTGCTCATGTCATTTTTTAGGGTATTGTTCTTGTCAAGCAGGTTCACATTGGTACTAAGTCCTGAACAAAGTTATTCTGAAATGTCCTTAGAAGTTGGCAGACAAGATAAACAGACCTCACATGGTACCATACAGTACCCTGGTTCGAATCCCCCTGACAGCCAAGGTGAAGCCTACAGTATGTTGTTCTGACTGTGAGCAAGACAGTCAACCCTAATTGCTCCCAGGTTGTTGCTGTAAATAAGAATTGTCTCAAATTACCTGGGTACATAACAGTACATTATATAAAAATCGTGTTTCCCTTTGCTGAATTCTGAGTCTATTGCATAGATACAAAGAGTAAATCCTTTGTATTAGGCTTCTTCTAAAGCAGTGGTTCTCAAACCTCTCCTGGGGGACCTCAAGCCGTCTTACAGTTTTGTTGTAGCCCTGAACTATTTCACTTGATTCAAGCAAATAAGGGCGTGATGATTAGTTGACAAGTGGATTTCGGTGTGCTAGCCATGGGATACATCTAATATATGGCATGGCAGGGGGTCCATGAGGAGAGGTTTGAGAACCACTTTTCTAAAGCACCATTATCAGGGTAACTACTCCAAGATGATTAGTTTTCTTTGGGATTCTTGTAAGGCTATAAATAACAATATGTTAATGCCAAACACAGATTTAGACAAATTATCATAAATGTTCCTCATTCGTTATACTGCATGCATCAGATTATGGTTTTAGAGAGGTTGTCAAACACGGAAGGTGTTTAAAAAATGTTCTTTAGTCATCGGCCTCCACTATAAAGAGCTCATCTCAACCATAGGCTACATCTCATAAGTTCTCAGGAAACTATTATGAAAACATGAATTACGTTAGGCTATATGGCAACTTATTTGGGGTCCTTAAGTTTCTGCTGCACGTTTTGCTATTAGGCGATATCTGTCCGTTGTTACGTTACGTTGCACGTAACCTGCACGTTTCGCGGATTCATGCGAGAACATTCCACACATTCCATATTCGAAATTATATTGCAACATTCACAGTTAAGCTTAGGCATGAGCATACTAACGATTAAGGTTAGGCATGAGGTTATTAATTGTTAAGGTTAGGCATGAGGCTACAGTTAAGGTTAGGCATGAGGTTACGGTTAAGGTTAGGAATGACGTTATCAACGGTTAAGATTAAACATGACAATACTGAGCTAGGTTAATGTTAGGGTTAACATTACAAAAAATCGGACAATCGCCTGTCTGCATCACGCTGCAATTGACAAAAAAACACAAAGTGTCCATCTGGATTTTGAACTCGCGAATACCGGCATGAAATTCACAAATGTATACGCCAGTCCACCATCCCTGAACCTGACGCCGCCCTACCCAAATCTACTACTTACATGCTACGTCATGATATGCATATATGTTCATACGAACGTACTGTAATTGACCCTCTCATACGTTCATATTTCGGTTTTGCAAAATAGTTCCCTTAGAACGAATTTCAGGCGATTTTGGGCTCGCTCATCTTTACATCTAATCGAAAATCTACTATGCATATTTTATGTGTCTTTGAAGACATTCACTATATTTTATTTAAGTTACTTTTAGCATAACAATCTTACATTACTCTTATACATCTTATTGTTAGCTACAAAAATAACAGATAGATCATTGAAATACAAAGAGATGCTGTGGCTACTTACATTGATGTTTAAGGAATAATAACGCTGCTGTCCTCTACCACCCTACTCTACATTAGAAAATAAGACTGATCACTCCACTGCTTACTATCTGTTTCCTGTTTCATATTCCATGAACTAGATTCAAGTCTGACAGTTTCATTTCCCTTTCATCTCTAAAATTATACGCAAGACTAGTTCATGTTAGTAGGTGGAGAAGGGAAGTTGCTCGGTTTCTTTGGTTTTGATGGAGAGCAGCTGATGTTATTTAAAACATAGTGGGTTTTATAGGATGAATCTCCAAACTGTTGCCTACAGCTATTTTAACGTGTAATTGTAGGTTATTTTCCCACTCATTCTGGCAGACAGGAAATAGATGAGCCAAATGGACTACAGAAAGCATCTTCAACACACCCAATGCTGGGGATCCTGCCCTGCCTTGCAGCTGAGTTTGTGTTTGCTGCTCTGCAACAAAGTGTTTCTTAATATTTAGAAAGCTTCTTCTGCCCTTAACCTTGTTAATATCTCCAAAATAAAAGCAATGTAGTTTGGTAGGAAGAAAAGCCCCTCTTCTTGTGTTGTGATTAATAGAGCTGAGGGTGTGGATACGTACAGTTACCCATGCATTGCTATGATAATATGTTGTCCACCCAACTCTCGTACACAAGGTAAACTCTTCCCATTCTTGACCTCTTTCATATAACCCAACTACATTAATTATTTGCTCCAAATCCTGTTCATAACCTGGTAAGTTCTAAGAACTCTAAACACAATTCAACATATCATCTCCTGAGTTTGTCCTTAATAACATCTTAACATTTACAAAATATTTTCTCTTTACATTCTGTTAACACCAACCTCTCCCTACAAAATGTAGTAGCTACAATTACAAAACACTAAAATAATAAATATTGAACAGTCTACATAAGTTGGCATTGCCCACACTCTCCTGTCTGTTGTTTTCCCACAATATTCATGGTGTCATTAAAAACCCTATGTGTCCCACTCTAAGTCTATTACCAATGCCTCCTTCCAGCCTTAGAACAGACACCCACCCTGGCCAAAGAGCACTAGCCACGTAGAACTCAAACAGAGGTTTAAATATCTCTCCACTACATCAACCATCACATTAAAAACCCACTCATATCACATGATATGAAGACATTTGAGAGACTTATCCTCTGTAAGTTAAGGTGTGTCCTAAAATGGATCCTCTGCAGTTTGCATATCAGCCCAACATCAGTGTTGATGACGCCCTCATCTACAGTACATGTTGCAGAGTGCTTATACACATCTGGACACTCCTGATGCATCTGTAAGATTTACTTTTTTGATTTCTCAAGTGCCTTCAATACCATGCAGCCTTAGCCGTTAGGGGAGAAGATTTAATTTTTTATTTGGGACAGTGCACATTAATTAACAATCTTACACTTCTGTACAGACTGTAAATTTGCCAGATTATAGCATAGATGCTAATTTTCATCTGTAGTTCCAAATCTAACCTGCATGTTTTTGATGGTGGTGGAACCCGGAGCACCAGGAGGAAACCCACTCAGACACGGGGAGAACATGCAAACTCTACACAGAAAGGTTAGACCCCGGAATCTTCTTGCAGTGAGGCCACAGGGCTATCCACTAGGTCACCATGCCTGCCCTGATGAGGAGGATGAAAGTGGATCCATCACTGGTCCTGTGGTGCTTGGATTATCTTTTTCTCAGACCACAGTATGTGCGCTTACAGAATAGTGTTTCAAGCACCATCCTAAGCCGCATAGAGGCGCCACAAGGAACTGTGCTGGCTACTTTGCTGTTTACCATGTACACAGCAGATTTTCAACACAAAACCGTCAGCTGATTTTTGCAGAAATCATCTGATGACACCGCAGTTGTTGGCCTCATCAAACGGGGCGATGAGGAGAGGTCTAGAGCAGCATTTAACACATTTGTGGAATGGAGTGCACACAATCATCTCAATACTACAAAAACTAAGAAGATGGTTTTGGACTTCAGGAGTCGGAGGAGGAGGACCATACCTAGACCAATCATCATCAGGGGAACTGAGGTGGAGGTGGTCGCCAACCACAGGTACTGTAGAAAGGTTTCAATATCAGTAAATTCATAAATGACAATCCGTGCGTACATTCCTCACAACTCACAAAGAAAAATATGATTTTAAAATGTGTTCAAATATTTTGTAAATTAAACTATTATCCTAAACTATTAACTATTAACAATATTTCACAAATATAAATTAAACTTATTACTTAAAGATATATTTCACAAATAAGTCCTTCAACTGTAAATATGTAAAAATGAGTCACAAATATTAGCCATATGTCACATTGTTTATTTAACTTTTATAAACGGTGGCCTAACTTTTACAACTTTTATGTTGCACTTATGGATGTGCATTTTGTTTTTACACAATTTTAAACACATTTTCCGCCGGTTGACAAGTACTCGTGTGCATGGTTTCAGTTAGAGGGCTCTTGTCAACTCAATGGTTGTTCTTTTGGAATATCCGGACTGGTGTATAACCAGTAGACTTGTTTCTCTGCGTAGGTAGAACTCGTTCTTCCTGACATTTGTGTTTAACATTTATTTGAATATTAATTGTTATTTTTCCATTTTCCTCCCTGCCCAATTCCTTCTAACCCTGTCTTGTCGGCAGCTCCCCAGATCAGTGGGATGGCGAGGGGCGCTCACATGATTCATTCAACCACATGTCGCTGAGCGATTCTCTTTGCCCTGCTCATCCAACACCGAAGCCTTTAGTCAGATCATGCACGGGATGATTCCGCTCACCAACTATACCTCAGAGATTGAATTCACAGGCACCCGATCTGGACATAATGAGTAGCTGGAAAGAGACATGGCAGGATAGATAATCTGATTTATCTAACCCAAATCCCGGGCAGCACAATGCCAATTTGCGTTGCCTCATGCAGGAGGTCCAGGGAAAGTCAGAACACATAGTCTGGCACTATGCAATGTAAGTGATTACACCAATGCATCACTTAGAAGGCCCCAAGATAGTCACTTGGCATAGACATTTACTTGAACACTCTAGAGTGTGTGGGAGCTTTGCTAGATGAGTAGTACATATTGAAAGTCAGGCAGTTACAATTTCATTTTCTTTTTTTTCAAGCATTTTATTGGACAGGGATATTACTGTATGAAAGATGGAGGAAAGTGTTGTTTGTTGAAAGATAAGTAATTTAATAGTTGGGCACAGGATAATTATAATAATACATCATAATTAATTTATCTTTGTTAGTAACATTATCAAATCGATGGTCACTACACAGAATTTGAGATAATGTAGAGGTAGGTACAGAACTCCACAGTGTCGTTGTTAATTTGGTAACTGTAACACTGAATATTAGGGAAAGTCATTCTAAAGATACCATAGGGGAACTGAAGAGTGTCCACACATTTCTTTAGGGTGTGTTGTGAAGGATATTGAGCAACATCTGTAATTTGGGTAAGAGTTTCTTGGTTAACACAAGCTACATTAAGAGGGACAAAAAGATAAATACAAACAGATTGTTACTTCTCTCTCCACTGTCGCATAAGGAGACGTCAGGGCTAACGAGCAGTGGAGTACGATCGCCACTCTTTGGTGGTTCCTGGACAAGGTTGGGTAGTAACAGATTATATGTAGTCTGGATTACGCAATCAGATTACAAAAATCAAGTAACTATAATCAGATCAGATTACAGTAAGATATGTGTAATTAGATTACAGTTATTGTTCAGGATTACCTGATTACATTTTATCATGCAAACAATGCACATTTTTTATGATAGCCTGTTTTAATTTGTCAAGCAGTTCATTCGTTTGTCCACTAGATGTCAATTTCATCCAATTGCCTGTGGATTTTCTTTACAAGAAAAAGGTTCAAATCAAAATTTAAGATAGTAGTAAAGATAGTTTTCTTGTTCGATATTTGACTGATTTTCGGACATCCAAAGCTCAATAACATGTAAACGATATAAACTGGAAACCTAGTTTAGTCTATTTTGAAAAGAAAAAAACGTTTACAACACTGCACAGATCTTGTTTTCCAGATTCTAACCCAGTGGTCTTCAAACCCTTCCATGGAGGGCCTAGTGTATGCAGGTTTTTGCTTTCACCTTGTACAAGCCTGATGGAGTAGCTCACTAATTGATTAGGATCTCCCCTCACCTGGCAGTCTAGGTCCTAATTGTGCTCTAATTGAAGGGAAAGAGCAAAAACCTGCATGCACTAGGCCCTCCATGGAAGGGTTTGAGGACCACTGTTCTAACTGAAGATAGACAATAAGACAAAATATTATTCGCAGCGTTGTAGGCACTCTGCGCCTAGCCAATGCACGTCGCAAGGGACCGTTAACAAAGTGCATCACCACATTTTGCACACAAGTCAAAAATTCAATAACTCCCTGATCACATGAGCTAGATAGTTCATATCAATGTAGTATCCTTGAAAGAGATGGGCCACACATTGCACATCAATTAGGTCATCAAAAACTGGTGTCAACTTTATTAACAAGTTGATATAAATGCTAAAACGCTTTGAAATTCAATAGCTTTAAGGTCACATGATAGTATGTCTAGGTAGTATCTTTCAGAGAGATGGGCCACACGCAGCACAGCCTTTGGTTTTGCCAAAAACTGATGTAATATTTATAGACAAGTTGATTGATGAGCTAAAACCGCTTTAAAATTCAATAGCTCCCTTATCACATGACCTAGATGTCTCAAATCAATGTTGTTTTGTTCAGAGGGATGGGCCAATGATGGCACACTCTTTTGTTTTCCCAAAAAATTATTTATAATTTATTTGCGAATATTAAAGTAATCAAAACTGCTTTAAAACTCAATAACTCTTTCATCACATGACCTAGATGTCTCAAATCAATGTTGTTTTGTTCAGAGGGATGAGACGTTCATGGCACACCCTTTGGTTTTCCCAAAAAAATATTTATAATTTATTTGTAAATATTTACAATCATCAAAACCACTTTCAAATTCAATAGCTCCCTCATCACATGACCTAGATGCCCTATTTACATGGACAACAACCTATTAAAAAGTAAACAATTTACAAAGTTGGTGGAGCTTAGAGCTTTCTAGCTTGCTAGAGTTGTGTTTACAAAGTTTAACCATTACTGATATGTATGAAATGAAGGTAATTTGGAGAAATACTTTAACTTGATGACGAAAATGTAAACGTATATTAAGTTTTGGTAAAGTGTCGAAAGCGGTTACATCCTCTCTCTGTTTGGGAGCTGGGCTGTTTGTTTTCTACCTTTCTCTCTAATTCTTCTCAGGTTGAGTGAGTTGCTGCTCAGAAAGTAGGCGTGGCCAATATGCTCCTAGGCCAATCAGTTTGTGTTTGGTTAAGTTAGGTAAGGAGGGTGAGAATTTCGATGTGTTGTTTGATATGTATCGTTTGTAGAACTGCTTGAAAGATATAGTTGTGCTAAGTTTGAATGCCAATTTGAGTTATTTAATAAATTGATAGTAACTTTTTGGCAGTGATTTGTTTGATACTAGCAGTATTTGTAAACCTGATCCTTACCCTAGTCTTCTGTGGAGTAGGGCTAAGTAAGATACCCTGGGGTTTATAATGTCGGTAAACAACTGTTAAGTACACTAGGCTAGAAGCAGGTGGCTGTCCCCCAGTGTTTTGTAGCCGTGAGGTATGTGGTGTGTTTGGGTAGTTTGTGACAGGCAAGGTTATAGTCAGGGTTTGAAATTATTTTTGACTCTTGAGGGTCCCCTGAAATGTCATGATTTCATTTAATGGTCAAATATATGCCTGGGACCCCAACAAACAATATCATTGTTATGGGTGGTCCGTAATGACTTACGGAGGGCCTTGGACCCTAACAGAACCCCCTCATTTCAAACCCTGGTTATAGTTGTTGGGAAGTTCAGGGACCTTTTGTATGGTTTCTTTGATTTGACAGACCACTGGCATGACCCCACTCCTAACCCCGTTAGCTGTTGACCTCCTTCCCTGACTGTGGTTGTGTATTGTGATTCTGTGTTTTGTAATTTTATAAATGTTTGAAGTAAATAATAAGAACATTGTACATTACACTCATCCAGTGTGTGTGGCATTAGCCAGTTGTATCCTCTTCCTCTCCTGAGCCCTTGACAGGGCGTAACAAAAGCCTTCGAGAGAAGGTATTCAAACGTTGATCCTTTTGACAAAATTGTATTAAGTCTGATGTGTAAGTATTTTTTCGGATCCAGTAGGTGGCAGTGCACCCAAACTGCCAATGCTTATCCTGAACAAACACTCATCCACTTGTTGATTAATGTCAATTTCCTGTCAATTTCCTGTAAAGAATCGATTCATCCAGTACTTTGTTTTTGAGGTGTCACTAGTAGCAAAACCTGCAATGGGGTCGTGTAAAGATAGGACACAGCAGTACAGAAGATCTTTGGAGAAAAGCTGGTGGAAGAGAGGTGGTTGTGCAGGCTTTTCTGGAGTATGGTTTTAGAAAAAAAGTGAAAACACCAGAACAGTGGTCTGCTATTGCAGTTCACCTCTTCAAAAATGACAATAGAAATGTAAAGAAATGGTTACAGGTTGTATGGGGCGAGGACAGGAGAGGTGTTAAAGCACAGGTTCTTGGAAATTCAAAGAGAAGGTAAAGAAACTACTTTACAGTGTAGCAATCTGATCCACACATTTCCCCATTATTATCTGAATATCTTGTAGTCATTGCCAAAGAAAAAGTACTATTACTGCGTCAGCTATTACACCTTCAAGTCAAATTGATGCACATTAATACCAAAACAGCATGTTTTGAGTTTGCTTCTAAGGTTTAGACTACACTTACATGGACAAAAGGCCACATTTTGTGTTTCGGTAGCACACCAAATCATTTGGCATTATTATGTGGGAGCATTGTCTTGTTCTTTACACCATGAGACTTGGGCAGAGTTCAAAATATTATGTCATTACAGATAACAAAGGAGAGGGAAAACTAGCTGTATTGCAGGACCAAGATGAGGAGATTTTGACAGAAGAGAATATGAAGTATCAAGTGCATGATACATTTGAAGGACAGGATGAGTTAACACAGGAGTGACTCATTGACCAGAGAGAGACAGAGAACAATATGGAGATAGAGCATGATGAACATTCAAGTAAGAGAGACATGGAACAGGGCCTTGGAGAGAGGAGAGCTGTGAATAAAGAAAATTATGAATCAGGGCCCATATTTATCAAGCTTCTCAAAGTGCCATTTTAGTCTTAAATGCTGAGAATTGACCAAATTTACTCCTACTCTCAAACTTAAGTATAAAAGCACGTTATCAAATTTCTCAAAGCTAAGAATCACTCTTACTCTCCCAGCTATTTAAGACCGCTCGAGAGGTCTCTCAAGTGGTTAGGAGTTGCCAATAGGGGCTTGTGATGTGAGAGACCGAGACGTGCGCAAATACTTTAGGAGAGGAATAATGTTTTTTTATATTGTTTGATGTTGCGCAGTTAATTAAACACAGTATTGTTTGGATAGAGCAGGCATCATCTTCGTCAGTGACTGAGTGAGGGACGTCATTTTACCAGTGACATTTCAGCAATTCATTTTCAGATGAATTGAAGGTGGTGATTATGCGTCATTTGCAGCAACGCAATGATGATGATTTCATCACAACCATCAATAAGTTGAATTGTCATGGAAACATTTATTGCAATTACAGCTCAACACATTGTCACGCAATTCATTGACTTCCCAAAAACACCCCGCATAATCCAACAGAAACAAACACATTTCATGCAAATAGCCGGCTTCCCAAGAGAAGTAAGCGCAATGGATGGCACTCATATAAATTGCTCCCAGCGTCACAGAAAATGTTTATATGAACAAGAAGAGGTACCACAGCATAAATACACAAGACTATGATGCAGACTACAAAATTTTGGATGTGGTACTCAAATGTCCTGGGTCTAACCATGACCTGTGGATATTGAATGAAAGTGGCCCGGAGCAGCTGTTTGAAAGGCACTTTCAGCCGCCGGAGTGTCATAATAGGAGATAAAGGATACCCGTTACGCTTGTGGCTGCTCACCCCTTTCCATATGCAACTGCAAAAGCCCAAATGAACTACAACAGGTAGCCTTCTTGTAAGCTATTTATACACAATTGTTTCATAGTTTATTAATAGAACACTGTATCCTAATATAGGCGATATATAATCTAGTCCTTCACAGGGCACATCGTATCACACGAAGTGTGGTGGAGAAGGATTGACCAGTAGAAGCGTAGATTCCACATTCTCCACTCAGAAATTCAACTAATTCAGCAAGCAGTGTTTCTTATTCTCTCCAGTTCGATTTTCTCTTGGATTCCATGGTGGCTGTGATTACATCATTAACTCTAGGCTATATATAGGCAGGTCAGTTAACAGCACAGTCGTTTTAAATATTTAAAGGTGCTATATGTAATATATCTACTATAATAAATCCAAAAATGACACCAATACCTCATCAGATATTTAGGAAACATGTTAAGCTGAAATACTCTCTTTTCTGACAACAATGTTAATGTCAGTATTTTTTCTTATTCAAATTTACGTTCCGTCACGGAATTTATGTTTATGTTTTGCCCTGTGTGTTGTTATCAACTGCACAGTTTGACAGCTAGGGGGGGTTGCCAGATATAGGCTACTTGTTGCAACTACGTGCACGCTACCTAGTACAGCATGGAAGCACCGCACAAACGAACGGGATCGACAATGGAGATAGCGTCTACATGACCTAAAAAACCTCGGCATGTTTCTAAACAGTTGCATGACCAGAGGCGTAATAAAACACGAATAAATATAGGAGACGCATTTGAAAGATGGAGACAGCTTAGAGACCAAAAGGACTTCAAGACCGATACCGAGTGGGCTAATTTCCTTCTGAACAGGTAAGCATCTAGCACGTATACCAACGTTTGGAATTGCATTTTAAGTAATTTAAATATTTGTGTCCTCTCGTTGAATTTAGGAATGCAATTATACTTTCGCTAGCGTGACTGCTAAAGTAGAATTTGCGTTTTCTAACAATAGTATTTCCTCGTGAAACGATGTAACGTTAGCAAACAATGTATCTATCTAGCTAGCTAGTTAACGTTAACCTTAAACAACATGCTGCCTAATCGAAAAATGTTACCTTATTTTTGCTTGTGTATTACAGTCAGGATTATGACATACTGTATTTATTCATGTTTTATAATAAAACCGTGTAGGTATAAAGTTAGGGTGAGAATATTCCGATCCTACTTTGATACAATATCATGATTACGGCTTTTTTTAGCTATGAAGGTCCAAGCAGCTCGACCCCTAGTAAGAGGCAGAAGAAGAAGCTTCACTTGATGGCCCCTGCACTGTCGAGTATTGGATGTCCATCAAGTGGAACACTTTCCGACCGGTCTGTATTGAGTATTTGAAGCGATTTTCAACCAACATTGTGAAATGTATATCCTAATATGGATTCAAAATATGATAGTCAGCTGAAACAAAGAAAATGATGTCATGCGATGCATAGATGTTGAATTACACTTGGCCTACATTTCAAAAAAGCTAATTTATTGTTTGTAAATATATTAAAAAATATTTTGTCACTACAGAGAAGAGCTGCCACATGTAGAAGAAGCCATTGGAGATTTGGAGAGCACCATGGATGCCTCTGAAGGTCTAGAGAACAGGTAAATATGATTTGTCACAACATAAACGTGAAACAGTAAATTAGTAGCTGTAGTCAACATCTTGCTAACAGTGTATGATACTTTTTCATTCAGTCTTCAAAATATGAGTGTCCAGGACAACGCCATGATTGATGAACATGAGTTTAATGACCTCAGGAACAGTGTGTAAGTTGAAATCATTTTTATCTATGAATTTCTGTAGTAATAAATGTAGGTGTGTAATTCCTGTGTTTTATCTCAACATATGACAGTATTGATTGGGGAACAGATGATGAGGAAGAAGAAGAAAATAAGACTGAAGAAGCTGACAACTCCGATGAGGAATATGTTCCTCATCTTTGTATTCGGTATGTTATAATTCAAATTGAATAGCTACTATAATGCCACCACCTGCATGCATGCTCTAGAAACATTGAATATTGTTAATATATACAATGGGGAAAGTAAAAGTCACACTTCCTATTTTTTCATTGCAATGTACACATTCAATCATTAAACAACATTATTTTCAATTACACCAGGAGAAAATGGCAGCAACTTGAGTTTGACTGTGTGTTGGGCACTTAGTTGCTCCACTCGCATTATAAAGGTGACCTTTTTTTATTTAATTTCATATTTTGACAGGATTGGTGGGGCGCTGCACCAACCCACATGCATTGACAGTATGCCAATAATCGCAGTGAATGAGACGGTTCATGACATCCCTGACATAGAGCCTCCATCAATTGACCCACCACCCTCCACTCAAACACCCATCTTTCCTGCTCCACTCGAGGT
>JACXGM010024585.1:0-15670 GCA_016801145.1 Umbra pygmaea
CAAGGCGGGGTCAGTGGCTCGTTCACGTGCGTTCAATCTCACGTTGATTGTGATTTATAAAGGAAAGATGCGCAGGACCTGGCGTACGACCGGTTTTATACATGTGAATTTTTCTGTGCGTACGTACTTTTCCAGTTTTGGCCGTACGCCATCTTCTGGTATGTAAGCTGCGCAATCTTTTATACATGAGGCCCCTGATCTCAATCCAATAGAGCACCTTTGGGATGTGGTGGAACAGGAGATTTGCAAGTTGAACCTAATGTAGTGGCCACTCTGGCCAGTGAGTGTATATATACACACCACAATACTGGTTAAATATTTTAAAACACCCAGGAAAATACATGTTTACGTGGTTTGATAGAAATTAATACCTACGTTCACCAATGTGGCATTAAATTTATCAGAAATTATAGTAAAAACATTTACTTACGGAAGAATTAAAAAGTTTTCATAATCAGGACACTGAATTAATGGATGCTGCAAATTTGTCTTTGCTGTTATTTTTGAGTAATTATTTTTATCCAACAGTGATAGACATTTGCAACATTGGTATTGTCTTGAATACTTATTTTAGTGAATTTAATGCCACCTTGATAAAAACATGAAAATCCTTGTGTTTGTGTAGAGTGTACTGGTAGAGTGTACCCGTATATACAGTATAGGAGGAAGCAGTGTGACAAAATCAACTAAATCTACATTCTTGATTTCATATATCTAATATGAAATAAGATTGAATATAAAATACCACTGATAAGATTTGGAAGTTGGGGGAAGGGGAAATTAGTGTATCATCAATGTGACCAGTGTGTCTGAGGAACTGTTGTCAGTCACTTTCACTAATTAGTACTGTACACTCTCAACTGGCTTCTGCTCTTGCGTTTGCCCACGCCTGAAAAAAAAAAGATTTTAATATCCATCTATGGAGAAACAAACATTTATTTAGGCTATGTTTTCGAACTTCTGGCCACGAGACATTGACCAGTCACACTGTAACTTTAGCTAGATAACGTTAACTATGTTGATAAAGAGAGTAACAGTTACAGAGAGCTAGCTAGTTAGCCTATCTATTGTCAATATTGACTGTACAGTCATAGTCAAGTTTTGAGAATTACACAATTATTGGCAGAGGTGTAGCTTTAGGACAGGCAAGGTAGGCAAATGCATGGGACCCCCAACACTCACAAATATTTTCTGCCTATGGCCCCATCAGACAACAGAATCAGCCTCTGAGAATTGGTCCCCACAAAGTTTTCTGCTTCAGTGTTTTCAAATATTTTGTCAGTAATTACTGTGGTACACTGAAGTATAATTACAAGCAGTCCATAAGTGCCAAAGGCTTTTATTGACAATTACATTATGTTTATACATTGCACGCAGCATATTAGCCAGAATAGCTCAATCCATGCAAAAGTTTTGGTTATGTACTTTACTGCAACGTAATTGCATACCTAGCTAAATGTAGCTTACATATATAGCCTGACTATCAAAGTAACTATTAATGAAAGAAGTGCAGTTAAAGACACACGGTAAGCCCTCACTCATACCCATAAAATTATCATTTTACACTTTCTTTACTGAGAATAATGAGACAAACACAGGGAAAATAAGAGAGAGGCTAGTGCTTTAGTTGTGCAAATAATGTATTTTGTTGAAAATATTTGGCCTTATATCATTGTCTTTGCCATTGAAGTAAGATACTTTTAAACCTTGATTTAAAAAGAGTAGCGCTGTATTGATTCATAAGATGATCTGATTATTGAATCAACTGTGCTAGTTTAGGATTACCACAAAAACATGAACGTTTTGTGTATTATTGATTAGTACTGGTTACAATGGATAGTTATGTACATGCACGATTTGTTTATTATCACATAGCTTACTGTACATCCACACTGGTGCACATCAGCATTTTGCTATACATTTAACATGATCGCTGTGAGGAGTTGATAGTTTACCCACCTTTTTATTTACCCCTACACCACTGGTACACCACTACATCCTGCTAAACTTAAAATCAAAGGCAAAAAGAGGAAGCTAGGATTATGACAATTGCAAAGACCTGTCTCAAGATTTACCATGAACATTATATATAATCACTGAGTTTTCTCTGTGCTGTCTTTGATATTAGGTCTACTCAAACCATACATAACAATTATGTGGAATATATTAGGCATTGGCTGATGAAATGGTAAACTGTATACACTATGTCTTGATATGACTAGTAGGCCAAACGGATATCATGGGGATCCAGACTGACAATTACATTAATTACATTTTTGATTTCTTAAGCTGCCTGCCCATGCCGCCTGCCTGTTCAGCTGAGCCTGCAGCTGTGTGTTGAGATAACCACTCAGTGGCCTTTTAACTCTACATGAGAAAGTAAAACAAGACAAATGTTGTATTATTTTTCATAATCTTTACAAAAATGTTTACTTCATAGTCTCTCGACTCGTCAACATCCTCTCACTCATAACAAATACATATGCCTTGAGTTAATGTGTTATCAGTCAGGAAGGATAAGGAGAGAGCAATCGTCTGTAGTCACCACCTGCAAAACCATTCCCGTTTTGGGGGTTGTCTTGCCTCTAAAGTGCACCTGTTGCCACTTTCATTTGCACAAAAATAGGTGACATTGATTAACAATCGCTTATGATTTCCTAAGTCGACAGATTGATATCCCTGAAGTTGAACTGACTTGGTGTTATACTGTGAGGATTGTGTTCCCTTCATTTTTTTTAAGAATTGTATTTTTGACTATATATATACAATATATATTGTATATTGGCAGCTCAGCCGCAATTTAACAGTCCACTGATAAATCTGTCAGGTCAGACTATAATTTAGTGAAGAGAAAAATGACAACTCCCATGGTAACATTTGACACTTTTTGAAAGACAATTTAAATAAAACAGGCTTTTGGAATTACAGTTACAGTTTATGGATTCACTAAATTCAAGATTAAGTTTAGCATTACATGACATTATGTTTTAGTGTCTACTTTAACTCATATAAACACTCACTGGACACTTCATCTATTCAACTGCTCGTTAACGCAAATATCTAAATCAGCCATTTACGTGGCATCAAGTCATTGCATTTAGGCATGTAGACATGGTCAATACAATTTGCTGAAGTTTAAACCAAGCATCAGAATAGGGAAGAAAGGTGATTTAAGTAAGTGTTTTTCAACCCTCTCCTCGGGGCACAACAGACATTCCACAGTCTAACTGTAGCCACTGAACTACCTCAACGTATTCGTTAACCAAGAGCCTGATATTTAGCAGATGAGTTGAATCAGGCATACTACCGCAGAAATAGATCAAATACATGGAATGGCTGTTCCCAGAGAGTAGAAAATCACATTGTTGTTGGTGCCAGACAGGCTGAGTATTTCAGAAAGTGTTGATCTACTGAGATTTTCCCACACAACCATCTTTAGGTTTTACAGAGTGGTTTGAAAAAAAAAAATTATCTGGGCAAAAATGCCTTTTTGATGGCAGATGTCAGAGGAGAATGGCCATACTGGTTCGAGCTGATAGAAAGGCAACAGTAACTCAAATTACCACTTGTTACTACCACGGTATGCAGAAGGTTCTCTGGAAACACAACACGTTGAACCTTGAAGGTGACTCCTGTCAGCTAAGAACAGGGAACCAAAGCTACAATTTGCACAGGACCACCTATATTGTACAATAGAAGATTGGCTTATCTGATTAGTTTTCATTTCTGTTGAGACATTCAGATGGTAGAGTCAGAATTTGGCATAAACACCATGAAAGCATGGATCCATCTTATATTAATGGTTCAGGCTGGTGGTGTAATGGTGTGGGGGATCTCTTGGCACACTTTGTGCCCCTTTGTATCAATATGAGCATTGTTTAAATGCCACAGCACATATTTTGTTATTGCAGCATTACATTAGATGACTGCTATAATCTCATTAATGTAGCATATGAACATTAACACATACAAATGTTTGACAATGAAGAAAAAAAACAATTTTCTCCAAAGCAGGTAGAGAGCACTTTATTGCAAAACCAATTTATTTCACTATGGGGTTTGCCTGCATATACAGTATACGAGGACTGTTTTTGTGCCATGCGCCTCGACAGCCGGAACATCAAAAGCAATGATGGCCAGCATCTGAAAATGTTCTTTCTCTGTTCAATTTAATTAACTTTATTCATTGTGATATAAAACTTTGACATGTTTGTTAATAACAACACAGCATTTCATTTAGGCAGTGTGGTCTTAATAACAACACTGACAAAATATTTTCCATTAACTTACAGGTAAGGAATATGGCACCTGAAAAATACATAACGACGTGTTGTTAATCAAAATAAAGTGGGGGAGGTCACATTGAAGTTAATCCTCACATCCCTTGCAGATTTTTAGGCATTTCACTTTTAAAAGTAATCAGTACTTATAATGTGTATGTACTATATGGTTCCCATCTTTTCCCTATGAAGATGTTCATGGCTTTCAATAGGGTTACATATTTGAAAGAAACATAAGCAAAACATAATTCAAATGCAAAGCTTAAACAAATAGAGCTGAATATGATCTGTATAACTATAATGACTAGAATAGGTGGTGTTTGGGTAAAGATGGGCACACATATAGGGCACAACAATGCTTGAACAAACCAATCCCTTGGTTCAGAATCCTGTACTGTACTATACTATTTCCTCTGTGCAGAACGCGCAATAGCTCCTAATAGGAAATAAAAAACGTCACTATCTGGAAAAGGTAAATTACAAATCAAACAAAGGTTTTGTACACATGCCATTAAGACAACCCATGACTCAATATTTCACTCCACTGATGCCACTCAACATTACAAGCCTAAATCTCTAAAACCTTTTTTCTTCTGGTCTCAGTTGGGAGAGGTGTGGATGCAAATATGTGCTTTATGTATTCATTTTTTTAATCTTACCATTATTTAAGATGGTAAATTAAGAACAAATTATTATTTACAGCAACCACCTGGGACCCAGTTTGTTCGACAGTTAAGATTGACATCCAGCACCAGCCCTTGTTACTGATAGGTGCTCTTATTAGGTGAATGTTATGTCACTGCTTATGTTTCATTTGTATATTATTCATATAAACATGCACAACCAATACTTTCACAAAACAATAAAAGAAATAATAAGATTAAGAACATTGAGGTTTGTAAGGTTCTGGCCTATAGCTTTTAAAAGAGTAAAAGTGAAGGAAAACAGAATAACTGAGTTACTGACAAAAACTGAATTTGTCTGTATAGATAATAGTGACCAAATTGGTGGAACTAGACTCAAGCCTCTGACAAAATCAAGTGCAGACTCTCCTAGCTTTATTAAATGTTTCCCCGGTAGGAAGCAACCTGCAGAGACAGAAAAACAAGGAGCAAAATGGGGTTAGATTACAACAATTGGCAAAACCATACCAAACCTTAAAGATATTATACGGGTCTGTACTGAGCCAAATACATAAGAGAAGTAGAGAATATAATTATTCAAATAGAATAACAGTAACAAAAATATTGAACATGGACTTACAAACAAATAATAAACAGAGTGGAGGTGCTTCATTCAAGACTCAGTAGCTCAACATCAAAGATGAGGGTTGCATTGGGGGGGATGATACCCGGGTGACCCTTCGCTCCATAGGCAAAGTCAGGCGAGCAGGTCAGTTTTGCCCTCTGACCAACACTCATCTGCAGAACATGAAAGGCCAGGATTAAATAGGTCAGGTTATTAAACACTTTTATACATACATGTTTTGAGAGAATAATTCTAGAAGACTGAATGGGACAACAGTAAAAGTTAGAATTCTACGGTTAGGTTAGCCCAGGGGTACCACCGAGGGAAGTAGAGCACTGTTCAGGTTTGGGGGTTAGCAATCAAATATGGCTGCCTTGCCTCATCAGACTGGCTACTTCTAATGGCAGCTTGGACACCAGTGGGCTCTGCTGTCATTGGCTTCTTGGTAGCCTCCCATGCTCTGTCATCAATTTTGTTCTTGAATTCCTGGAGGTGCCGTCTTGCCCACACTCATTAATGGTCTTCAGTGTTCCATGACATCTGTAAAGCCTTAACAGAGTGTATATCCTAATCTGGCTCTTTCAACACTTACATCCCACGGATCCTACAGGAACTGTTGATTTTATGCAGTGCTTATCAGAATCTCTTCAACTGTTATCAGGTGACAGCTAATTACATTTGTAAATGAGTTAAAAGGTGATTGTTGAAATGTGAATACAATGTGTGACATGTCTTGATTTCAGCCTTAATATTAACAAAATCTGTATTTTTAATAATGATGTGTATGTAGTAGGGATGCTCATATTGACCGTTTAACCGTTAACCAAAAGTAAAACATTTGACCGATTAATACTATCAGTTAAACGGTTTAGAAGTTGTTTTTTTTACGTATATAGCCTATATTTTTTAATATCACGTGGTGCGTTGACACGTGCAACCAGAGCCTGGCGCTTCGTTTTGAAAGGTGGGGAGATATAGGTAATGAGGAGCGAAATATACCGGCTGCCTGTTTTGCATCTGCAACGCGTTCTTCATTTAAAATGACAACCCTTGGACATTTATGATGACTGTAATATTAACTTGCGCTTTCATTTTTTCATGTACACAAAAGTATAACGCTATCGTATTGGGAAGCATATATTATTTTATCGGCTATAATTCATCATGCTCCTGATGCAATATAGCTGACAAAATAATGTTACCTTAAAACAACACACACAGTGATTGACAACACGCACTTTATTTTCAGAGAGGACCGTAATGGTAATTTCAATGAAATGGGTGCGCTCAGCAGATATTGTATAGTTAGTAATATAACGCATAGCAAGCGTTATCAACATTTTGTTCGTGTTTATAAAATATAGCCCTTATTTGCCTTGTTCCAGATTGTCACATTCTATACTTTGACAAATCGGTAAACACTGCATCAAGGCTACTTTCCTTTGATTGACAACAGAAAGTAAAAAACGTCTGCGAAAAATTTTCTGCAACAATATTTTCGTTGATGTGGACTTCACGCCAGTGTAGTTTGGTGAAACCAAACATCGAAACAGCTTTAGTATGAAACTAACTAGTTTCAACGTATCGTTTAGTGTGGACTTCGCACCCGAGTGAACTTATACGCAAAGCTGGTGCACCCGGCAGCTGTTGGTAATCTGTTCTGTATGCTGTTTAGACATTAAAACTAATCTGTGAAAAAAATAGCTTGTATATTTAACGGGTTACAGACACTCGTCAATATAATTTTTTATTTAAAGCCAATTGAATCTTATAGTCTTATCAGTTAACGGTTAATAATTGGATAACGAGTTGCGGTTGTCGGTCGGGAAAATTACCCAAAATGAGCATCCCTAGTATGTAGTAGGCTTGTATTTTATTCATTTAATGAACAAAGTTATGAAATATCAATTTTTCTCAGTGTGAAAAAGCTATTCCACCCGTATACTGAATTATTTGTTATGGCACCTTTAAAAGCAACCAAATGTTTCCTGGGGTGGCTGGCAACCTGCATTTAGAACATCTGACCAGAACCCAAAAAGCTGCTAAAATGACTCTCTAAGCGAAAAGAATAATGTAAAACAAACAAAAGAAATCTGTCCCTTAGCAAAACAGTGAAAACCTATTCCTCCGCAGACGCTCATCATAGCAACCAGCCATCCCTTTTCAATTTGGAGTGGTTGGATTAGATCTGGTGGCCAAATGTTGGTTGTATTAAGGATGCAAAGGCACATATCCCTATTTGATGAAAGCTGCATTAACTCAGTGAAAATGTTGGCTCTTGAACTTGAACTTCTTGTTTCAAAATCTGTTTAGGTTTTGAGACTGAATGGACCAAGAAAAAAATGTAAAATGTGTTTGTTTCTTCTGATGACTTGCATGTTTTGTATCATTGTCTGCTACATGATCCAGCTTTGCATCAGTATTAGCTCACGGAGTGATGGCCTGACATTCTACTTCAGGATTCTCTGATATAGCAGAATTAATGAGTCCATCAACTATGATAATGTATGGGGTTAAATGTGGAATAAAGTTTTTGGTTTACACAAAACAGCACAGGATCTTTTTCAAAAGTCTTTGAGATCAAATGTGGAGCCATTTAAACTAAATAGATCCTGTTAATTTAGGCAAATACTTTCACACTGAGTGTGTGTATGTCATGCTCTGTGTGGGGACAAAAAAACAATGCAAAATGATAGTGTGAAAAGGGTGATGTTATCTAAGAAAACCTTTATTTTTTACCCATTATTATTTTCATTGCACGAAGTGCATCAATATTGAAATTGGAAATTTTATTATTATTATTTCACCCAAATTTGGAACTTGTTCCGGAACACCACATTGCTAACTTTTTTCTTTCAGTTGGACCTTGTGTCCAATGCGCTTGTATTTTTGAACAGCATTGATAGTTGTTGTTTTTTAATTGCCAATTTTAAGTGATTAATTTCTCCATTCAATTGAAAGCAAAACGGTGTGTAACACCGCTGCAGGCTTCCAGGCTAACTGCATCAACAAGATTGAACAAAATGGCGGCGCAAAGACAAATTTAGACATAAGGGGCCCTATCTTGCACCCGGCGCAAAGCAGCGCAAAGTCTGACCGCAGGTGTCTTTGCTAGTTTAAGACCGACGCAGTTGTAATTTTCCCATCAGGCGCCCGCGTTGTTTAAATAGCAAATGCACCTGCGCCCATATTTGCGCCCATGGGAGTGTTGGTCTAACAGGGAGGTGTGTTTAGGATAATTCTTGGTGTATTGCTATCTTGAGGCATCGAGAAGTGATTGCGCCATTGACCAACAAAAACCTGGTCTAAAGTCAATGGCTCAGCATGTCATAGTTATTTTAACAGCAAATTAGTCAAATGCACCTATGGCATAGGCACAGCGCGTGCACACTATGCTTGTTGCACACACACAGGGAAGGGCAGCAGCACACGAACATGCAAAAGATTACAAATAAAAATGTTACGGTGCAAATCCGCCATCATAACAGCAATGCGCGAAAGGTACAAACGCGCCTGGCTCTTAAAGGGAATGGTAGATGAATCTCTGATTGGTTTATTGCATGTAACACCCAAAACACGCCTATGAATTAATGAAGACACTTAGTACAACCCTTTTAGACCACGCGCCCGGCGCATAGGACCTTTTATCCACTGTTAAAATAGCAAAAGTGGATTTGGACACGCCCAAAGCGCACTTGCGCTTCACGCCACGCGCTTAGATTGTTAAAATAGGGCCCTATATGTTCAGATAGTTGCTGGTCATTACATTATTAATATTTTACAAAAATCAAGTGCAACGTACCGTTATTTCAGTGCGTTTAGACTCAGACTTTACATCTCACCATCCGAAACATTCACGGCTAACTAGGTTTTTCTATAGTGAATGGGGAGATACGTGTTTTGAGACCGTAAGTTCAATGCATTATGTCATCACCAATTGAGTTTACAAAGTTAATTGTAGTTTGCAAAGTTTAGCTGTACAGCCATCTAACTAGGTGATGTTCTCAGATTACTTCCAAAATCATTGATGTATGGGAATATGTTCCTGTTTTTACCTATATCTTGTGGTTACATGTTTTTGTCTCGCAACAGTTGTATTTGTCCGATTTAAACTAGGCTATAAATAGCCCCAGTGATGGTGCTGTATCTGGAGAAAGACAAGAACAGTTTATTTATGATCTCATTATCATGGTCTCATTATGGAAAGACTTTCCGTTTTTAGTTGCTGTGTGTGTGTGTGTGCGCGTGTGCGTGCGTGTGTGCGCATGTGCGCATGTGTGCGTGCATTTTAACTGTAAGACAAGTAACTGTAAGACAAGAGATTATAGTACAGCCGCATTCTAGAATTCTATTGGGGTCTAAAGGTTTTTAATTATTTTAGTTGTTTAATATAGTGGACACTATATTAGTTACATCAAGGAAATACCTTTTTCGAATCACTATTTAAATTTATAGTGCTTTAATTCTTAGTGACAGACTTTAGTTTGTGTTTTAAAGAGAAATAGGTCTGTTAATCAATAATTTTACATTGGCATGGATGGAGCCTGTTCTGTTGTATTTGTTTTAGTTTCTCTTTAGTTTGATATTATGATTGAGTTTGAACCAATCTTCTTCTATAGTTAACCAGGTGCATGCTCTTTCCAATTAGTAATGTTTTAGTCTAAATCACAGGAGTTTTTGTATTACACAGTTTACAACATGTGTCTCATTTAAAATATTTATTTTGGCCAGTTATTCCAATTTGAAATAGGAATAACAATTTGAAACGCAAATTTTGGTTGTTTTCACCTTTTTTTTTTACATGTGTACATTTTGCCAGGAAACACTCAGCAAAACACATTTGTGCCAATAAACATACCACTGATGCACAATCTAGTCTTAACGATTTACGAAAGCCACAAAAGCAGGAACTAAGTTTTTAATTGCACGTGCTCAGATTCTGCATAGCTATTCGCACGTACTGTTTGCCTGGCAGCAACGCAAACTCTGATTTTCGTTTTTCTAAATTAAAGCGGTTGTTTTAATGCATTACAATAATCATTGTTAATTCATTATAAAGCTAGTGCATTGTAATGAAATGCAATTGTATTGTGTGCAAAGAAACAATAGGAGTGTGTGATAGCAAAAAATAATTTAACATGTTTTAATAACTTTTTTATTAAAACAGTAATAAATATGGTGTACACACAATTTGATTGAATATATTGTCAGTGTCTCATGTAACACGATTACATTCACTAGAGTCTGTTTTATCAAACAATAGACAATTTTACCAACACATGAACCGACTACCTATGAATGATTGATTATTACAATGATTATTGTAATGAATTACGAGCACTGTTATTTTGAAAAGGAAAATCCGAGTTTGTGTTGCTGGTATAATAACCCACTTTCTGACCAAGTAGTTACAGGAACGTAGTTATAGGAACAGTCCACTTCTAAACAGTTCTACTTACTACTCTCCCCCAAGACCAGTTTTGCTATTTGCATTCGCACTGGCCAAGTGGCCATAGAAACTGGTAGAAGGGGTAAGGGAGTGACGCAAGCACTGCAACAGTCTTTATAGCATCGTCATTAGACTTTAACGTAGCGCCACATACAACAATATTTCACAGTTGAATGAGTATCGGTAATACTGGGTGTATGATAAGTGTGTAAATCATCTTATGTATGCGGATGATCTGGTTGTTTTCAGCCCAAGTAGTGCTGGGTTCCAACAGCTGCTTACTGTTTGTTCAGATTACGGGGCTGAAAACGACATCCAATACAATTTTAAAAAAAAGAGTGTTGTGTTGACATGGCCTCACAGCAGAGTTTGAATGGCGGTGTTTAAAGACTAAGCTGGAGTATTTAACAGAGAAACATAGAAGACGAAGACTCCAACATAATATGATGGAAGTAGAAGAGCAAAATGTGACTTATCATGTCAGATTCCCAGATTCAGAACATGTCTTCAGTGCTGCAGTTAACATCGTTACATCTTTCAAGGCCTCCCTTAAACCTGACAAATCAACATGCTGTTTTTTCTAGCAAAAAATATGAAGGCTGGGATGTAAAACCATAGCCTAGTCTATATATAATTTAGCATTTATTTATTTATAAATGTGTTCCTTACTATGATCAATTGCCTTAGCCTCTGATGTGTGCACGAAAGTGTGTGTGTGTGTGCGCGCGCAGGAGGGATTTAAAGCAGTATACCGCACTACCGCAGGATTTTCTTGCTTTTCAACCACGGTAAGAAAAAATCAATACTGCCCCAGCCCTAAATGGTGTATGTTTCCATTTCCAGCCACTAT
The DNA here is from genome assembly GCA_016801145.1 of Umbra pygmaea. Lineage (NCBI taxonomy): Eukaryota > Metazoa > Chordata > Actinopteri > Esociformes > Umbridae > Umbra > Umbra pygmaea. The sequence continues at coordinate 11,828 of JACXGM010024585.1, forward strand.
GTTTAAAATAGTCAACTCCCAACTACTCTCGATAGCCTGACCAGGGTTGCCCAAATCAACATTCTTTCGAAAACCCAGTCAAATAGTCTGCAGTGCACAACACCTTAATATCTCCTTCCTGTTACACACATCTATTTTAATCTGCTGACTATGTCCATTTTTCAAATACATCAGTGTTATAACTGCCAAACAAATGATGTTGTGTGATAAGATGACACACCATGCATAGAGTTTGAATTTTTGACTGAGATGAAAAACTACAAACACCAGAGACAATTGCACAGTTAACCCACCTGAACCACTCCCTCTTCCCAGCCACGGATCACTTCCTGTTTTCCTATTTTAAACCTAAAGGGCTTGTCTCTGTCACGGGATGAGTCAAACTTGCGCCCATCCGTCAGAGAGCCTGAAGAGGAAATTAGAGAGTATTCATTTACAAAATATGTAAAAGAGAAGGTGGACTTTCTATTATGTTTTATACTAAATATTCCAAGAACGAACTGGGTGGCAGGATTTCTGGAGTCAAATTTCAACAAACTTAACCTCAAACAGCGAAATGTGAATACATTTTCATATAGACTATAACACACGTAATTTCTATCTACAAGGGATAGAAATGACAATATGACACCTACACATAACTGTTTATTAAAAATACACATCTGATTGTGGCAACCATCTTCACTCTTTGCTGTGTGTATTTCCAGAATGCAGATGAAGAGATTCCAAGGATCGCAGAAATAGCCCCTGCAGCTGTCCCTAGGCTAGAGTGGACAGCAAAAAGTGACAGCAAAATGGGGCCATAACTGGGTGTCTGCAGAACTGCATCCATCTGAGGAAGAATCCTCATGTACTGTTATTAACGCCAATCAGGCCAGGAGTTGGCTAATCTCTGGCATGCAGTGCACTGCGGGCACATCGGGGGGCAAGATATTGATTGTAATCCCAGACACGATTTAGGTGGGTGGCCAGATTCAATGAGACCACTTCAATTATATGTAGGGAATGGAATTCACAATAAAACTACATTTTCCGTTATTATAGGGAATGGAATTCAAAATAAAACTGCACTTTCAGGTATTTGTTTAAGACTAACCCTTTGGTTGGTGAACACAGCAGCCTAATGCTCCTTTTAATTTAGTAAGGACTGACTACTGCAAGCGAAAGAAACATCTAATGCAAGGTAGACTCTTGTGGTACTGTAACTGCAAACCCTTGTTCCTATTGGCTACTTAGTTCTGTTAAATTCGTACGAAAAACAATCATAACGAACAAGAAATCCTAACAATCATTCCAGACAGAGATAATCCGTTCTATCCTACGATGTCAACTTCAACAAAGACAGAAAATCAGACAGGATTTTAATCCCTCGCTGTCTGATCTGCCTCGGTCTCATAACAATTCTATGTAAGATTTCAAAACAGGCATATTTTATTAACACAGTTATGAACGAAGTAGACTTCGTCTCGATGTAGCATGCATTGTTAAAATGTTACAACAGTGCAATAAATCAGACCCATTTCCAATGAAAGCTGTAATGTAAAACATAGAGGCATGTAACGAACTCCACTATTTTGTAACGTGATGTTGAGTTCTATTGACAAAGCTAATCACGATTGTATTACTGTACTAATTTTTTTTTACTAGAATGAAAATATAGCTATATTCCATTTACAGGCAAAAGAGCCTGCGATTAAAAAAAATAATCATCAATTTGGATACTGAAACACGCAGCCAATCAAAAGTACGAATTAATAATTCATTACAAAACGTGGTCTCGTTGTTTTAGCCAGTCTTTTTGAAAACGATATTCAGAAACTCACCAACATAATGCACCACACAAGTCTGTCCTTTTTTAGGGAAAGTCCTTCCTGTGTAAAAAAAAATACGAACAGAAAAACAGGATAACGGGAATTAGATTGATGAAATTAGGCATTTCTTTCGATAAATAAATATGATTTAACAAAAAAAGATTAGACACCATAAGCAAATTATTAATAAACATTTTTACCATCGCCCGGTGTTATTGTCTCAATTTCGACTCCCATTTTGTTCGTAAATATCCCTCCACCTAACAAGTCTCTCCTCCCGCAATCCGCGGCTGTTCTCTGCTCCCTGCCTCCCTCCGTGCAGCGGCGTCTACCACGTGATCCGTACGTAGTTTTACGCCGGAAACGGTGGGAGATCGGAATCCGTCTCAATTTGAGAGTTTCTTTAATATTATTGTTATTTTCATAAACGCGTAGCTGCCAACTTTTCAAAAAACAATGGAGTGAGATTTGGTAGGTCCAACATAAATTTTGCCGCGTACAAATGTTTTTGTTTGGCTCATTCAGCATCATTACCGTAGCAAAAAATAAATAAATTAAATTAGATATTTGACATTAGTGCCTCACGGCCAATGCGAGAGTTGGCAGCCCTGTAAACATTAACAAAACACGAAGAATAAAATCTGTTTGTGTAGTTAAATTGTTTATTCTGCTTAAAAACATATGTTTTTAGGCCTTTACATCCGCTGAACAGTACTTTACACTACAGTAATTACAATAGTGTGGTAATATGATACATTTTGTAATTAGAACAGGAAAAGAAATACAGGAATTCATTATAAAGTACAGGGTGGTTCACAGTTGTTTTTCGGCCGGTGAGCATCACAATCTTCTTCCATATTACAAACACATTTAAACTGCTTTCCAAAAGACCAAGCCAACTGACAGCAGTTTCCTATAGAATGATCCCAGGTGGGGTGTAAACAGTCTTGTACAACTGTAAGACTAAACATACAAAAAGATGGACATTTGTTTAAAGGTTGTCTTGCTACCAGTAAGACAGCCTTTGTATGAACAGTCTCTACATTCTAACAGCATCCATTACTTGGCATCCTTCTTCTTTCCTGTAGGGAATAGGACCAATACAATACATATGCAAATTAAACAATGATTTAAATATGTTTTATATATAAAATACAATCTCCATCTTCTGCAAAAACGATGAGTTTTTCACTAATTTCACAGCTACAAATGTCTACCACTAGGGGTCAGTCTGGTATTGCTGATCATAGGAACCACTTAGCAAGTACTGTAAAGTAGAGAGAAGGAAACTCACTCTGCCTTGTGCAGTTCCTTTTGGATCTGCAGTAGTCGTTCTTTGTTGATGGGGTAAAAATAAAATAGCACCAAGCCAATAATGAGCAGCACAATGGGCACAGGGGCAAACAGGACCCGTAACACTGTGATCACAGCTGGGTTGTGGCTGCAGGCACCAGGCTGATAACCTGCAAAACTGAGAGAGGGGAATGACCTTTTTTGACTGATGTGACTTTTTTTAAAGAAAAACAAAAAACAGCACACATTAAATATGAATGTTTATGTAAACAAATCCATTAGTCAATCAATTTACATTTGGAATACTCACTGTAAAGCCAATGTGGAGATGCCGACAGCCAATCCCCCTCCAAACTTGTTGAAGAAGACATAGCAGGAGTAGAACATGGGCTCCAGATCTGTACAGGTTGGGTTCTTCACCTTGAAGTCATCAACCACATCTGGCAGCATAGACCTGCACATAGGTTTGACAAGGGACTGTGAGATGGCATCATATGTAGCTAAATAAATACACTATTACTACCACTTCAAATAATAAATACACTATTACTACTACTTCCAATAATAAATACACTATACTACTAATTCCATTTGTTATTAGATTGGGTAATGTTGTATTAAACACTGATGTATGTATCATGTATCAGGGATTCGTTAAATCATTTTATAGCACCATTTACCACAGCCTCAGATAGCTGTGACAAAGAACGTGTGTGTGTGTGTGTGTGTGTGTGTGTGT
>JACXGM010024586.1:0-15670 GCA_016801145.1 Umbra pygmaea
ACACACACACACACACACACACACACACACACATTTACTCACACCTAAGTTAAGAGGCAGAGTGCCAGTTCATGCAACAACACTGTTAGACTACTGGAGTCATCACACTCTCGTTTAATGCGGCTAGGTTAAAACACCAAACAAAGGTCAGTTTGGTGAGAAAAGCAAACAGAATGTGAAAGTCCCCTGAGTTTCTCCTGTCAATGAATTCACATGATGCCCTCTATTTATTTTCCTCTCTCTGGAAAATAGACCTGATTACTGCAGGCAATACAATCTGTCACTAGAGAAAATTAGGAGGGAAAAAGGAGTCAGCTTGGGGGTCACCTTCAGATCGTTATTCCGTTGGGTTTTGTTTCAAATTCTGAATAATTTTCAACTGTAATAGAAAGGGGCGCAGTGTTTCCCTCTTTGCGTGAACCATGTTTCTGAGGGGTTGAGGTGACCAAGCGCAGAGGGTAGATATGAAGGTCATTGATCTGGTCAACATCACTGACAATTAAGCAGGCTACTGGAATCCTGAGTGTGTTTCTGGCATTAGTGAGTGTTTAATTTTACACCAAGTATTACTCAACCTTTAAACAGTGGTTTATCAATGTACAATGATTTATGACTAAAGGTAGTGATGCACCGATTCCGATATTGCGATCGGAAATGTGTCCGATACTGGCCAAAAAGACGGGATCGAGGTATCGGCATACGGAGTCCGATACCATGATCCAATACCACATCCTAATAAGGTGGAGTAAACACGAGAGTCTTGTAGTGACGGTCGTTCAGAATGAAAACAAAGTTAACCATTATTGTCCATGTGTCTTTACTACATTAACAATATATATTCGTCTAAATATGTTTACAGGAAAATAAGGCTGAGTACAAAATGGCTATAATCTGTTTTAGGCGGAGCCGCAAATACAAAACAAAAACATTTAACATTACTTGTAAGTGTATTTCCTCTGCTACAGTATTAGCCTACGAGAAGTTGACATGTTAAGGTTCTAGTTAGATTTTAACGTGAAAAACCACCAACTGAGAGAAGGGGGAAGCTGCAGACCTGGAGCCTCCACATATAGCCAACTGACAGCATCAAAGGTTAAAAAAACAAGACAGAAAAGTAATTCAAATTCATTGTTTTTGCTTATCAACCAGGGTGGGAAATGTGGGTGCTTTTTGACATTGGAACCGTCTTAGCATAATCTAACAGACACAGTAACGATTAGATTGTAAAACGTATATTACATTTTATTATTTGTTATTACTTCAAGCATTTCATGTCTCAGATTTGACATAAATCAAACCGTTGTCAAGGTACATATAACGCAGAGTTGGTCAGTGAGAAATCCACCCTGCGGTGTCATAGACATAAACAGCGCAGTACAGACGAAAAAAGATAGTAAGCTCCCCATAATTAAGAGCCCTTCTGCTGGGTCAGCACCAGTGGACTAGATTAAGTGATTGTAGAGAATATCGAGGACAAAATGCGTTAAGTTACGTAAATGAGGAATGTGATGAAAATATGGTATGATAATGTTATCCATGATCCGAGAACATTTAAAAAGTAAATGTCAAGCACTCAGAGCGGAATGCTAAGCGCTCATTGAATGATTGGGCTCTCAGTAAAACAAGGACGGGGGTTGTTTGTTGAGTCTGCATTTATGATTGGATCCTGATAATAGGCGCTCTCGTTTAACACATGCACGCACACACACATAACAAGTCTGCATCAGAATCATGATGAATGATAGCCAATAAAATAATATATGCTTCCCAAAGGATAGCGTTATACGTTTCTGTACATGAAAAAATTTAAGCGCACGTTAATATCACAGTCATCTTAAATGTCCAAGGGTTGTCATTTTAAATGAAGAACGCGTTGCAGACGCAAAACAGGCAGCCGGTATATTTCGCTCCTCATTACCTATATCTCCCCACCTTTCAAAACGAAGCGCCAGGCTCTGGTTGCGCGTGTTAACGCGCCACGTGATTTAACAAATATAGGCTATATGTACGTAAAAAAAAAAATCTTAACCGTTTAACTAAGTATTAATCGGTCAAATGTTTTACATTCGGTTAACGATAGTATTAATCGGTCAAATGTTTTACATTCGGTTAACGGTTAAACGGTCAATATGAGCATCCCTAATTGGAACACACAAATTGTTTGGTGAGCACATTAAGCCTTGAACTTCATATACAGGTGCATCCAATCATGATAAAAGATATTTAACAACTCTTAAATGTCCTGAAAACAAAGATTGTTCAACATTATGGTTTAGGGGAAGGCTACAAAAAGCTATTGCAGAGATATAAGCTGTCAGTGTCCACTGTGTGGAACATAGTGAGGAAATGGATAATGACAGGCATAGTTTGTTAAGGCCAGAAGTGGCAGGCCAAGTAAAATATCGGATAGGCAAAGACAAACGATGGTGAGACTGAGAACGGTCAAAAACAGCCCACATGCCACCTCAAGACCTACAAAATCATATTACTGCAGATGGTGTCACTGTGCATTCAGCACAATTCGAACAAGGAGAATCTGTACCTGGGAGTGATGTGGAAGAAGCCTTTTCTGCACACACGCCACAAACAGAGTCGCTTGAGTTATGCAAATGCACATTTGGAAAAGCCAGCTTCATTTTGGAAGAAGGTGCTGTGGACTGATGAAACAAAGATGGAGTCATTTGGTCATAACAAGGGGCGTTATACATGGTGGCAAAAAAAGCGTTCCAAGACAAACACTTGCTACCCTAGGGTTGGGTATCATTTAGATTTTTCCGATTCTGATGCTGAACCGGTACTTTTAAAATGATTCCGATTCCTAAACGATTCCTAAACCGATTCTTGAAAAACTGAAAAATGACTAAAGAAAGGCTCTTTATAGTTTTTTGTATTGAAAATTATTCCATTTTAACAATATATTAATGTTTTAAAGTAGCCTACTTAAATATACAATACGTAAACCTAAGTCACCTAACACACAACTACAATAATTTAACAAAATAAATAATAAATAACAGTTACACTATTAACAAGTAACAACAAATTAAATGTTAAGTTGGTATGCTAACTAAACCAGCTTCAAACTTTAGCAGTACTTTTGCAGGAAAATGGCCATATTTGCCTTCTCTGGCAAGATACAAAATCTCCTGACTTATTCTTTTAGGCTACCGTATATCTCAGAAGTTCTTCCAAATTATGTTCTCAGGAAACTATTTTGAAAACATTAATTACATTGTATGCCAACATATTTAGGTTGTTTTTACATTTCAGCTGGTCGTTTTTGTTATTAGGCTATATTTGTCCTTCTATTATGTTGCACCTACACATTTTATTTTGCCGGTTACTGAGGTTAAGGTTAGGATGATAGAAGAAAGGTTAACACTAAAGAAGTATATAATGTGCAACACGTTTGTATCACGTTGAAATGGAGAACAAAACACACACAAAGCTTCCAGCTGGATTTGAACTCGCAAACTCTGCAATGAAAGTCGGGAAAATATGGAATTTTAAAGTAGCCTACGGCAGCTAGTTAACGGTAGACTACAGAGAACGTGTGATATTTTTACGTCCGATTCAGAGCATCAGAGGGAAAATATTTCAGTCATTACATTAAGGGGAACCGAAATGAGGAACCACAATTTGCGTTATAATCCGGTCCGCTTCCTACTGGTTGTGTAGGAACCGGTTCCATAGTGGAACCGGGTTTCGGTACCCAACCCTACAGTGAAAGTTGGTGGAGGTTCCATCATGCTGTGGGGCTAAGTGGTCAGTGTCGGTACTGGGAATCTTGTTAAAGTTGAGGGTTGCATGGATTCCACTCAATATCAGCAGATACTTGAGAATAATATAGAGGAATCAGTCACAAAGTTGAAGTTACACTAGGGCTGGATATTTCAACAAGACAACAACCCAAAACACTGCTCAAAATCTACAAGTACAATGTTCTGGAATGGCCATCCTAGTCCCCATACCTGAATATCATTGAAAATCTGAGGGGTGATTTGAAGCGGGCTGTCCATGCTCAGCAACCATCAAACCTAAGAGATGTTTTGAAAGCAGGAATTGTCAAAATACCTTCATCCAGAATCCAGACACTCATTACAGGCTATAGGAAGCATCTAGAGGCTGTTATTTCTGCTAAAGGAGGTTCAACTAAATATTGATGTGATATTTCAGTTGGGGTGCCCAAATGTATGCATCTGTCTAATTACATTTTGAAATTACTGTGTCCTTCAGTTATTTGATAGATACACCCAATTATTTATAAATGAAAATCATGGAAAACGTCAGGGGTGCCTAAAACGTCTATGCAATTTCTATGCAAGTATCTGTAAAAAATTCAAACTTTTGGTATATGAGGTAAAGCACGTTCCTTCTCAACTGAGACAAGGATCCAAAAGCTTGATTTACTAATAAAACCTAACAGTAAAACCTATCCAGTTAACAAAGCAAATGTTCTATTTGTTTTGACAGTAGATACAGTGTCACACATAACCAGACAGGAAATATTGTCCATCAGATCAACATCAGCACCATGGTGGAACACTTTAACAGTGACTCATGATGTGGTGCTGGTTGCTGAATTCAGTATCTGATCTATGGGGAAATTATTATTTGAAAGTTTGAATTAAACATCAGATTGCGGTATTGGAAAACACGATGCCTCTCATTTTGTGGGGAAAATGTAATGTGAGTTTTTCTTTGTCTGGCTAGTTGCTGAGTCATCTGGATGGAACAAAGTCGGTGGCATTTCTTGTTCTTTTTTTTTGTTTAAGCTGCATTCTGCAGTACATTTAATAGTTGTTGTCCAGATAGCTTGTGCTGAGGTTGGAGAAAGGTCAAAGTTCGCAGTGATGCTGGACAATATAACGATTCTTATGCAGTCACCTCAAGAATTATATGATAAGCTACATGAAAGTTAGCAAAAGTGAACGCAACAAATAAACAATATAAACAATGAGTCATATTTTGGGGGAGCTGTATACTGAAAGGGGAACAATGTCGAAATTCTATCAATTGTCTATTTTCCAAAATTGTTGTAAGTAATTATTTGACAGTGTCACAGTTTTCCCTTTGTTTTCACTTTGTTTGTTATGTGTTTGTACTCCACTCCTGGTATTCTGAATCTTCTGGACATTATCTACTCACATCCATATATGGACATTCTGTGCTTGTTAGATCTTGTTCCATTACTCACACCTGGTGTCTTTTAGTTATTAAAGTCTGTATATTCTTTACCCCTGTGTAATTGTTCTTATGTCGTTCATTGTGTGTGTTCCTGTCTGGTGCCTTGTTACAAGTTTCTCCATTTCAGTGAGGACAATTCTAGATCTTGAGTTTGGTGTCTACCAACAGTGTTTAGGAAATACCAGTTTCTAACATTCGGTCATTTTGGAGTTACTACTGCAAGTGTTTTTTTTTATTTAAGAACCTATCTTCTGGCGTTTGTTGTTTTCTAATTAATTTGTTGTTTTGTAGTTCTAGTATTGTGTTCTAGTTCTAGTTGTAGTATTGTGTTCTAATTAAGTCACTCTCTATGAGATACACACACCTGCCTCATGTCTAGTACTATTATAAGCCATGACAGAATGAACAACCATTATAACCAGGAGGCAGCATTCTCAAAGGGTGACACAAATGGATACACACCTAGGCTGGTCAGGGAACCCAGCTCACTCCCTACTGAAAAGTTGAATGGGGACTCCACAAAATGTTGGGCCTGACAGGCCGTGTTATGGACTTTGCTCAGCGCTCTGGGAGGCAAAGAGTCTGATCATGGGTTCATACGAGGGGAGCCCCTATGTGACTACAGTTATTTCTGATTTGTGGGGTCGCTGAGGGAGATGTAGTGGATGCGGTTGGTTAGGAGAGTGTAGTTACCTCACACCCAGACCCCCTAGACTGGTAAGGACGATCTGGTGGCTCACTGTGTCAAAGGAGGCACTCAGATCCAGGAGAATCAAGATGTTGAGGGCATCAGCAGAGACATGGTCATCTTCAACTTTGAGAAGTGCAGTCTCTGTACTGTGGAGTAGATGGAAGCAAGACTAAAGAGGGCTAAAACACCTCCTTGTCGTTGAGGAAGTGGTTTTGAAGTTCAGAGGCAACAGTTTCTTCCAGGGTTTTGGCAAGGAAGGGGGGTTGGATATGGTACGAAGTTATTAAGGATGGTGGGATCCAGTCCAGGCTTGTTAGAGCTATTGATGGTGTTGGAGAAGTAGGTAGGGCATCTCTGTATGTGGAGATGTGAGCCTCAATGGTCTAACCAGGCATTCGAGGCAGCGGCCAACATACTTCAGAGAATGAAGCTCAGGCGTAAACCAGGGTGATGAGGACGTTAATGAAACATGCTTAGCTCTCAGTGGCAGAGTGTTGAGGGAGGTAGACTGAGCAATGTTGAACTGGTTAGCCAAATCTTCAGGGGTGTTGGGGGCGTTCCAGGGAAAGTGCACAGCAGATGACATCAGAGAGCTGGAGGGGCTAGACAGCTTTGATATTATGGAATGAGATAAGACACTTGTCAGTGTTGAGGGGTATGTTTGAGGAGAAATACAAATGTATAATCTTGGGGAAGGGGAAATGTTAGAGATGTTGAGGCCAACAGAGCAAACTAGGTCAAGTGTGTGACCCTTGATGTGGGTGAGGAAATGGACATGCTGGATGGTATTAAAACACTCCAGAACAACAATGAAATCAGTTGTACTCAAGTTTGGAGTTTGGTGAATCAATACAAAAATGAGTATCACTGAGCAGGAGTAGGTGGGGTGAGAGTGATACAGTGATTGTAAGTAGCTCAGCTAGATCAGAGGCAAAAATGTTTCAGTATTTTTGTAGGACAATATACAAGAATAGTGGTTAGAGAGCATGATGAATTATAAGCAATGTATTCCAATGAGGGGAATGACAGTTCAGATATTTTGTTGATTTGTACAAGACAGCAAAGCCACCGCCACGACCAGTGAGACAGGGTTGGCACAGGTAATCATTACCAGGGGGAGTAGTTATGATTTATTCTCACTCAATCTGTCTGTTGTCAGGTTTCAGGTAGAAAGAGAAAGTCCAATTTCTTGTCCAGTATTAGCTCATGGAGCGGAGCTTTATTGTTAATGGAACAGGTGTCAAGGAGAGCAAAACTGGTAGTTCAACAGATCGTGGTGGGGGATCTTGGGGTAAAGATGTTTATAAATTGTAGGGGGGTGAAAAAAAATCCAAGGTTTACAGTTTGTTATGGTCGGTATCTTGGAGGAAGGGAGTGAGACCTGAGAGAGGTGATGTTGATACCAGCGTAGAGTTAACAGACCAATTGCGACTTGAGCCCCGATGTAAGTAGATGGGTCTACATAGAATGCCAGATGCGTGGGCACGCAGAGTTATATCGGGAGAGGGACAGTTATTGTTATTCATGGATAGTAGGTCAGAAATAGTAGTATATTATAGGGGGAAGAATGTTTCTTGTGAGCCATAATAATCCAGGGCAGAATGTCAACAAAAGAATAATCGGGAAGTCAATATGCTGGTACATGACAGCGTATTATAGATCCAGTTGAAGCGATCACACGGAAACACTTGCAGTGTCCGAACCAGGACAGCCAGTCCAACCTAACCAGCACCAGAGCCTAGCTGTTAAAAACACAACAGAAGCACCATGTATTCATGGGTGTTCGTCCTGAGGAGATAAAACCTGTATGTATTCAGAGAGCTATTCCCGTGTCCCACTACATTAATGTGTTGTAAGTAATCGTCCTAAGGAGTTGAGTAGTCCTATCTCATGGCGAGTAGTACGTGTTAAGTACTGAGTGTTTGTCGCCTTGTAGAATTAGATATTACAGTTTATTGTTTTGGGCAGAACAGGCGCCCTGTTACTGTAGTGGCCTATGTTGGCCTAGTTGTTTATTGTTTTGGAAAGTGCTCGTAATTAAATTGAAGAACACCACTCCCTGCATTCGGTCTCCAATCTCTACACCCAAGAATTCTATGACAGTCTTATTATTCTCTTTAAGCAATGTTTGAAATTACCGTATACTTTTATGGGCATAAGTGCAGGGCTTTCACCACATTTCTTTCATTCACTTATACATACGTATACATAACAATATAGGATATATTAGCTACTAGTTATATAATCTACACTTTGCTAGTTATATATTTTAGCTACATTTTCTAGTTGTAAAGGTACATTGCAGTACAGTAGGTAACCAGAGCTATTGCATTGATTTAGCTATCCTGGCTGGCTAGCTACTGACTGACTGTAGAGCTAGATACCTATCTAGCTAAACACCTGGCTAAAATATCAGAAAATATTATTTATCGTTGCAGAGAGCTACACTTTTGATTCCACACGTTGGAATTTAGATCAAGAATATTGAAAAATGCTGGAAATGCAATAAGTGAGTAAACAATAATTACGTAAATCAAAATGTGTAAACTGTATTTCTAAAATAAACAGGTGCTTTAATGGCATTTATGTGCATTTACTCTCTACACCCCTGGGTGGAATGCATGTTTAACCTGGTGCCATCCATATGGAACAAACACAGTTATTACCAAATATATGTACATTAAAATTAATGAGATGGATTAGCCTGAGCCTGGGAACACAGCATTCATTTTTCTGGACATATTTTCACTTGTGGATTGTTGCGCGCAACAGACTTTGGTGATTCCCACTACACCAATCGGAGAGGCATGAAGACTGAAACCAACATGTTGTGTTGAACGCTCAGGCCAATCTGGCATGTTATAAAAAGTATTATTAGAATACACATTACTGTTTGAATATTTGCTGAAATAAATCATAATGCTCAAAAATTAACTATTGAAATTTGGGATCACAACCCCATTTCAAACATTTGCAAATGGAACCATTTCGGTTGCAGTGTTGAGCTCTGCTGTATCCAGTACAATTAAATTAGGAGTCCAGCAATGAGTAGAATTAAGGTCTAGTATAATAATCCAGGTGAAGGTAATCCAGCAATGCATTTCAGATATACACACGTCAACGGGCCACACCAAGATTTCAAGCTAGGTGAAATACAAGCTCTGCTATCGCAGTGTATAGTTTTTGCTATCCTAGGGTATAATTGAACTTTGTATACTTCAATTATAGACCAACTTTGCACCCAGTTATACAAAATTAAATGAATACCACATAAAACAATACAAAATGGAACACACAAACTTTCTAGGGAAAAGTGCCAATCCAACTCAACGCCAGCAGATACTCTCACCAGAAAGGGGGACAGACACACAGGCAGGAATAACACAGCCTCACTGGTGAAGCAGAGTTAAACACATTCATAGTCAATGTACTCTTTGCCTGCCTTTTTTAGGCTGTTTTTTGCAATACTCAGCCAATGATGCTATTAAGAAAATTTCAAGACTGTGTCAGCATGTGTCTGTGTGCAGGTGTGTGCATGTGTGTGCGTATGTGTGATGGATGCAATGATTGGCCAATGAGAATGTAGATGCAGAGTGCCTGCAGGGTCTGTTGGCCTGTGACTAACGCATTTCCCGGGAGCAGAAACAAGCAGCGAGTCCGATGAATTCTACTTCTTCTATTCAGCCCGAGGGCACATCACCCACTTTGGCCGAAAGAATTATGGGTCTTAGCTTTAATGCCACACAAAGGGGCATCGGTGGCCATGGTCGTCATGGCCGTTGTGAAATTCCTACCCTGGACATAAACTGCATCCTATGACTACCTGAAGGGTCCCCTAACTAGTAATAATTTAACCTGGAAACCTCAAATCCAACAAATAACCTATTACAATCCTATAGGTCATCGCTGACATCCCAAACAGCCCGATACAGGCTATCAGTCAGGTTAATGGTCTAAACAGTCAGAATTATTGTGACTGATGTTGCAGTTCAGGTCTTATTCATGGATGTCAGCATTTTGTGATTTAAGCGCCTGAATGTCTGCAACTCTGAAAACATTGAGACCCAGCGATGATGGTTTTGACAGCTCATGTGCACGGTGGACGTGTCTGTCAGCCTGCTGCTTCGGGCCATGGTCACCCGTCTAATAACTGGAGTTTCAGCAAGTGGGGACAACATTGTTTCTGAGTATGCTATGACCATATGTATTGTTTTGATCAAAAATTTGATCTCTCAGATTATTTTAAAAGGAGTGACACATCACTGCCAATGAAATGACCATTTATGTGTTTCTAAAATTATCATATATGCAACCATCCTTGTTTGTGGGCCAAGTTCAGCATCACAATCAATATTCACAATCATTGTTCTTCATCGTGACTGTGGTTGTTGGGCCTCTGAGCATTTTACTCAGAGAATAACACCTTAACTGCTTCTGCCAGATGGGTACTTGTGTGACTCATAAAGGGAGCATGCATGTAGTACTGTTACTTCTCCCAGTCTGAATGTGATGGCTGGCACTGTTAAGGATCTGTTGTGAGCCCTGAAGGTCTATCCATGTGTAGTAACACTGGGAGCCTGTTTGTTACAGTCAGTGTATAACTGAGTTTGCTAATGTAAAAGAGGTAGGGTAGTACTGCAGCTGTTGGCTGAACTAAGCATAATGATTCTGTATTGTGATTCAAGCACATTGTGGTTGTGGCAAAACTCTCGGTTCTCAACCAACCAATAGGTGCAATCAGCGGACAGAAACATACATACACCTATTTTTCTATGATCACTTTGTTTTACAGTTGTATGCAAAAGTTTAGGCACCCCTAAAAATTTCAATGATTTTCATTTATAAATAATTGGGTGTTTGGATCAGCAGTTTCATTTTGATCTATCAAATAACTGAAGGAGACAGTAATAGTGTAGTGAAACATTTTGGTAGTGAAATTAGGTTTTTTGGATGAACAGAAAATGTGCAATATGCATCAAAATGAAATTAAACAGGTGCATAAATGTGGGCACCCCAACAGAAATATATTTAGTTGAGCCTCGTTTAGCAGAAATAACAGTCTCTAGACGTTTCATATAGCCTGTAATGAGTGTCTGGATTCTGGATGAAGGGATTTTGGACCATTCCTTTCCTACAAAACATCTCCAGTTCAGTTAGGTTTGATGGTTGCTGAGCATGGACAGCCTGCTTCAAATCACCCCACAGATTTTCAATGATATTCAGGTCTGGGGACTGCGATGGCCATTCCAGAACATTGCACTTGTTTCTTTGCATAAATGCAAGAGTAGATTTTGAGCAGTGTTTTGGGTCGTTGTCTTGTTGAAATATCCAGCCCCGGCGTAAATTACACTTTGTGACTCATTCCTTTACATTATTCTCAAGTATCTGCTGATATTGAGTGGACTCCATGTGACCCTCAACTTTAACAGAATTCTGAGTACCGGCACTGGCCACACAGCCCCACATCATGATGGAACCTCCACCAAATTTTACGATGGGTAGCAAGTGTTTGTCTTGGAACGATGCACAGTGACACCATCTGCAGCCAGATGATGTTGTAGGTCTTTGGAGGTGGTCTGTGGGCTGTTTTTGACCGTTCTCACCATCCTTTGCCTCTGATATTTTACTTGGCCTGCCAGTTCTGGCCTTAACAAGAACTGTGCCTGTGGTCTTCCATTTCCTCATTATGTTCCTTACAAAAGACACTGACAGCTTAAATCTCTGTGATAGTTTTTTGTAGCCTTCCCCTAACTCATAATGTTGAACAATCTTTGTTTTCAGGTCATTTGAGAGTTTTTTTAGGCCCCCACGTTGCCACTCTTCACAGGAGAGTCAAAGAGAACAACAATTTGCAATTGGCCACGTTAAATACCTTTTTTCATGTTTGGATGCACTGTCTATGAAGTTCAAGTCTTAATGAGCTCACCAAACCAATTGTGTGTTTCAATTAATCAGTGCTAGTTAGTTACAGGTATTCAAATCAACAAAATGACAAGGGTGCCAAAATGTATGCACCTGTCTAATTTCATTTTGATGCATATTGCACATTTTCTGTTAATCCAATGAACCTCATTTCACAGCCGAAATATTACTGTGTCCTTCAGTTATTTGATATATCAAAATGAATTTGCTGATCCAAACACCCAATTATTTATAAATGAAAATCATGGTAATTGTTAGGGGTGCCTAAACATTTGCATACGACTGTATCATTTAGTGAATATGACAGAGAGCACAAACCTATAGACATTGCAAATTATCGTGCATCCAGCTCCTTTTTCCACCTACAGCACAAATTTAAATAGTGATTACAAAATAATAAATAAATAAAAAGTGAAATAGTGATGAGTTGGTTGTTGCAGGAGCTTTGAATATAAATTTAGAAATGAGTTGACAGTAACACAGAGTATGAGAGGCTTGCCATCATCAGGCAACCATGCTCTTGGCTGCTGTTCAGATGGCAAGGCAAATCTTTCTTTGTCTGTGAGTTAGACTCAGCGCAGAGACGTTGGAAAAGAGTTCCAATAAACGCTTGACAATGATGATGTCACTGATTGCTTCCATAATGTTAAAACCTCTGGGCATTATGAGAAGAAAAATGATGAGTACACTGTGGGCACACCATTAAACAGACAGGTGTTGCATTTATTTTCATTTGGAGAAGATGTTGATAGTTGCATAACTCATGTGATTAAAAGAAAAGTGTTCCATTTGTTGATAAGGGTTTAAGGGAAGCTGTGACTATTAAACAATGGCATCATTTATTTTACTGTAGAATGTTTACCGAATGGCCAAGTCAGAAACAAACATTTTCACAGTTTGTCACATGACCAAATAGAACAGGGTAACTTTGTGTTCTTAATCTTTAACAGACCTATTACATTGCTAAGTGCATTGCATGCATTCTGGCAGGAGTGTACTAAATCTGAATTCAATTGATTCAAATAATTAATGTCCAGGTTTACAAGAGGCAGGTATGAACGTGTACACATACATCTGTGAACATTAGTGAATGCACAGGTTGCTCACTGCTCACTTCCATTAGCTAGCCAGGGTTAGCATGAACTTTAGTTACAAAGTTGTCAGTGTACAGAGCCCTGTTTTTTTTCCATGTTTATTTTCCTTTATAAAATCATTTATGAAGAATTCAATATTAAATAATGTATTGAACTTTACCCAAGATTATCATAGAACAAACTAAATCCTTGTGGATTAATGGCCCAAATCACATCCTCAGATGGTTAGAACAGCTAGACTATATTATAGTTAGTATGCATCCCATGCTATGTCTGTCTGGGTTTGCTATAGCCCACCATCCCAGCCTGCTCTACTTTTCTTTCAGTCAGGGGGGATTGAAAAAGCATATCGAGCTTCTTTCTTTTAATTGCTTGTTAAAATGTCTGAATGACATTTCCCCAGAAGTAGCAAGCGTAAAATGCACAGGTTAATATCAGGCATTAAAATTAAATTCCTAATAATGCTTAAATACATTTTTTTCTGACAGGAACATACCAGGATCTACTGGCTATTTTTGTGGCTGGAGTTTGTGTCCTCTTGTGCAACTGTTGATCATAAATGTTAATATTATAATATGTATACTGTACTGCTGCTGCCATTTCTGCTTGGTCCTTAGCGCTGTCTTCTTGCCCTGACCTGTCCTACATCTTCACACGGCAATACCAGTGACCCAGGGATGTTCAGCCTCATATCTGCTGAGCTATTTCACTATTGAGTCTCTGAGGGGCTGAATTTGTCAGAGCTTCGAGTGCTGTGATAAAGGTCACTGATAGGCCGTGTGTTTAAATGTGTGTGAGAGTGTGTGTGAGAGTGTGTGTGGTGCAGTACAGACACTAAGACATGCTGCTGCTGTATGGTTGTGATATAGGTGTATTATGATTGAAATGCATTTACTGGTGGATATTACTTAGTACCTAGGCTCCTCCAGATTGTACCGTTATTAAATATACAGTGTATATTATCTCACTTCTCCATGTTTTCTTTTAAAAACCAGAGGGGAATGTCAAAGTAGAGGGAACTTCAGATTTGTCCTCCTAAGAATTTTCAGGAATTAACATAGTTATTGAGCAAAACATATCAAACAGAGTATGTTTCAGACATCTTTCAGTAAATCAAAAAAAAATATTTCTTAGAGCATTGCTGACCTTCAATATTATTATTGTTTAGCATAACTGCATATTTTGTGCCCAACTTTTTTAAATTAATAATGTTTGCAAAGCTGGTTAGTGAACAGTTACAAAGTATTATTGCTTTGTTAACAGGATAGATAAAAGGTTATATCAACACTATAATGGACTACACAGGTATTAAGGTATGATGGTTTGGTTTTATAGCTTTGTAATAACAGGGCACTGTTGTAGCCTGGTTGTACGGCTGTGTATTGAATATGGTACTAATGGTTTGATTCTATTGCTGTGACACTGTGGTGACTTGGTTGAACCATGTTATGGTGGCGTATTAAAATGTGACTGTGGTGTCTTAGTGCGTCGGTAAATTAGGGAATGAACTTGCGTTCGTTGGGCGGTTCAGCGAAAGGCGTGTTCCGGCGCAAACGTTCCCTGGTCTGAAAATGTGAAAAAATAGGTATACATTTAGTGTACACATTTACTCAAATTATTCAGAATGAATTATTTGCACTGATATACATCAACCTCAACCCATTCAATCAACATTCAAGTCATTTTCAATACTAATAGTAAAATCACCCATGTCTGCGAATTACTCACGACTCATTTATGGCATATTTGCCATGAGAAATCCCCCCTTGGATGGGTGGCTGTGAAGGGGTCAACCGCTATCCGTTAACGACATGGTTAATGATGACACATTTTATGATGCCAGCAAGTGCGCAAAATGCTGTTTAATCAAAAACAAACACAAACACGCAGTGTAGCCTAATTGAACGAACATTTGGCACACTGAAAATGTGCGTCAGGTGTTTGGATAGAACAGGTACACTACTCAAGTCGCAGCATTCTTTGTGGTTTGTTGTGTTTTACGCAACATTTCCATGAATCAAGGATGTGTTGATGACATTAATTAGGAAATATTAGAGGACATCAGGAGACGTGATGTTGAAATGCATGTGCCGTTTGCAACTTAACCCAAATGCCCAGAAATACAGAAAGGGAAAGGAAAGCTTATTTGACAGAAGAGTAATCTCGGTCTAATGTTAGACTACA
Organism: Umbra pygmaea; assembly: GCA_016801145.1. Lineage (NCBI taxonomy): Eukaryota > Metazoa > Chordata > Actinopteri > Esociformes > Umbridae > Umbra > Umbra pygmaea. Next base: position 15,079 of record JACXGM010024586.1, read on the forward strand.
TTGCAAAAATATCACAAATGCATTCATAACCTCGTGATTCAGTGAGAGTGAGTCCAAAACATCGAAAAGTAGGCTATGTCTTGTGACATTTCTTTATTTACATTTTGTAAAAAGAAAAATCAATAGAAATCCGCCGTTATAATAGCAATCCGCCATGGAACAAGCGCGCCTGCTCTTAAAGGGAATGTGAGATGACGCTCTGATTGGTTTATTGCACATTACGCCCAAACCACACCTATGACTAATGAAGCTACTTCAGACCTACCCATTTTAGATTTGCGTCGGGCGCAAGAGTAATTTATCCCGCGGGTAAAATAGCAACAGCGCCCGGTACCCTCCCACAATGTCACTTGCGTTTCGCGTTTGATACTTGCGTTTCAGATCGTTAAAATAGGGCCCTTGGTGTTATAGTTGTGTATTTAAATGTGACTGTTGTGGCTTGCTGTTATGGTTGTGTATTAAAATGTGACTGTGGTGGCTCAGTATTATGGTTGTGTAAAATGTGACTGTGGTGGCTTGGTCTTGTGGTTGTGTATTGAAATGTGACTGTGGTGGCTTGGTGTTATGGTTGTGTATTAAAATGTGACTGTGG
>JACXGM010024587.1:0-15670 GCA_016801145.1 Umbra pygmaea
CGGTGGAGTGATGCCTTACATACAGTTAACAAAAACATATGGAAATGTTTGCTCCCTACAAAAATACAATCAACTAACTGCAGCAATACCATATACTTGGAAGAAGAAAGTACAAGAGGGGAAAAAGTCTGATCTTGTCTGTCAACCATGTATCAAAGATCTCACATGGATGAAGAAAATACGGATAAATAAAGAAATAAACCAATTCCATCTAAGAACAAAAAAATTGGTTGCTGTTCCATATAAATTACAAAATAGCTGTGAAGAAATTTTTGATGTTCCAATCCCGTGGCATAATGCATTTGGATTAATACGCAAAACAACACCAGACTCAAAAATTAAAATATTTCAATTCAAATTATTATATAAAATACTGTCAACAAATAGAAATCTATACAAGTGGGGAATTCAATCTTCCCAACTCTGCAGATTTTGCTCTGAGGAGGCCGAATCTATAGATCATATTTTTTGGTACTGTCCATATGTAGCATGCTTTTGGTCACAGGTACAAGAATGGATGAATAAATGCAATATTTATCTTGAATTAACATTACAAATAGCAATACTTGGAGACTTAAAATGTAATAGTCAGACAATTAATAATATGATAATTATTTTAGCAAAAATGTTTATCTTTAATTCCAAATTGGTGGAGTCGTTGACAATAGAAAGGTTTCATAATTATGTGAAGCATCACAGTACAGTAGAAATACACATGGCAAATGGAAACCCAACATGGCTGTGGCTAAAAGATAGATGGACAATATTTAACTTAAATAAAGAGTTGATCAAATAAAAACAATAATGATTGAGGAAAATATAAAATGTATAAGCGAGAGCTAAATGTGAAAATGTTATTGGTCTCAACTATTGGTCAGGAAAAGGGTTAGGATTGGGGTAAAATATAGACAGCAATAATATAAAAACAATGTGGGATTGGAAATGATGCATATTTTAGAACAAAGACAATACATATGTCGAATACTTAAGCTGATCCTTCCCATAAAAAAAATAATTTCTAAGCATTATGGCTCATCATAAATTAAATAAGAATAAAATAATAATTAGCACATCTCGAAACCCTATGTATATGGTTGTAATCAAAATTATTCAACCCATGGCAAATCGGCTTTATTGCCAAAATGTAGAGACTGTCAGGTGTTTGCAAAGAGCAAATCAAACAAAAGCAATTGAAATAGCTCAACACAACGAATTCAAGTGGTTTTCCCAAATTCAACTGCAAATGCAACTAGCAATGACCTCTCCAACCAATCTCAAAAATATTCAATCCCTTCATAGCAAGCACCTTTAGTACTTAATAAACCTGTTGCTGGTATGACCTGCTGCGAACGAGATGGATAGTGAGACACCAGCCTCTGGCAGCGTTCCTGAGGAATCTTATCCCATTCCTCATGAGCAATGGCCTTCAGTTCAGTAATATTATTGGATTTGCTGCAACTGTGTTCTTCAAATCCCACCAGAGATGTTCTATGGGGTTCAAGTCAGGTGACTATGATGGCCAATGTGGAATTTTCCAGGACTTCTTCTGCAACTACGCCTTGGAACTTGAGGTATGCCTGGGATCGTTGTCCTGCTGGAAGGTCCACTGGACCTAGGATTTCCTGATACTTCAAGGAATCCATTTTGCCTTCCAAATGCTGCAGATTTCCTATGCCAGAGGATTCAATGCAGCCCCAGAGCATCAATGAGCAACCACCATGCTTTACTGTGGACATAGTGTTCTGTTCAGCGTATGTTTCATTCTTCTTCCTTCAAACAACCTGCTGATTCATCGTGACAAAAAGTTCAAATTTTGTTTCATCGCTTCACAGAACAGCATCCCAAAACCTCTGTGGCTTCTTTTCTTGTGCTTTTGGGTCAGTAGTTGTGTACATCTTGGAGTTCTGGCATGGAAACCTGTGTTTAGTAGGCACCTTACTGTGTTCACTGAAACCTTAGTGCCTGTTGCCATTGTCTTGCTGCAAATGTAGTTGCAGCTGTTGATAGCTTCCTTTTTTTTTGCTCCTTCCATGTAGTATAACCACAGTTCCATTAACTTTGAACTATGCTTTCAACAGTGTCTCTGCAGTGGTGGGCCATCAGGGCCTGCAAGGCCTTCTCTGCAGGCCCAAAGATAATCAGAATCAGAAATGTATTTTTGTACTTCTTTAATACATTTTTAATAATATATATTTTACAAAGTTCATTTAAATTAGTCTTTATGGTGATTTCATTGCTACGGTCCGTTATTTTCAGTTGCCTTGCTTTTAGAGCAGCTCATATAAATGAAAGCTTTTATCCAATAAGATTTTTTCATCTGTGTTGTCTCCGAGTAGACTAGGGCATTCAGAATTCCGAGTGAATGCCGTCTGCTATTGAAGCCCATCAGGACCATGTTGTTCATTGTCATATTTTTAACAAATCAGATTTCGACTTTAACATGTTGGTTGTGTTCTTTGACCAAGTAAAGTGTTTCTGCTGGCCTGCCCTTACGTCAGCATCGTTTCTGTTGCTGATAGGAGGGGCAGTTCAAGTTCGCCATCCGAACAACAACTAGCTCTCCCAGCTTAGCTCTCCCTTCTCCGATTTCTTTAAACTTTAAATTTTTAGATTGTTAGATTTTTTACTTTTAGCAGAATGGCAGATGGAGGTGAAGAAGTTGCTTTGGTGGCGAATATAGGACTGGGCAGGATCGACTCTCAACACTGGGCAACATAGTTTATTGGAAGTTAACGCAAAGATGTGCTGTACAATAGCGTCATAGAACTCTTTTTAAAAGAGAAAGGACTTCGTTTTCAAATAATGAGCATCTTTGGTGAGTTTGATGGATTTTTATATATTTTTACTAGCAGGCCCTTAACTAGGGATGGGCCGATACCGATACAAGTACATTTAAGTACAGGAAAGAATGAAGGATGCAATTCGGTGCATACTGTAACTGCAGAAAACGGCATGAGCAACGCCCCCGACCTAGCCTCTGAAAGCCACCTTCAGTGAGGAAAGACAAATGTTGGTAGTTTGCAAAACTTCTGGGTGAACAAAATAGTGGTATTTCTGAGTTCCGACATACTAACGTTAAGAAATATAACTTAAAAGAAATACGATGTAGCCTATTTACATTTTGTTCAATAGATTACATTCATAGTACAGCTAATTGTGTACCGATTATAATAAAACAATACAATTTGGAGAAAGTCACTTCAAACAGACATTCTCATCTCACACAAAACTTACGTCTATTGCGTTCGCGTTTACAAACGTGTTTCTCTCACTTAATTAGGGAAGGAGACGTAAACCATTGACATCTAATAAATATTACACATTCTTGACCTGCAATGTAATTGATGTTCTTCTGGACATGTAGGAATATTTACTTTTCTACATTTGAATTGGCTGATCAACATCTAAGATATAGCAGATTTTAGCTTGATAAATGTGACATTTGGCATAGTTCATTAAAGTTCTCCTATCGGTACTCGTATCAGCAAGAGCCCAAACTGAAATACTCTGTACTTGTACTCGTTCCATGAAAAATGGTATCGGCCCATCCCTAGCCTTAAATGTTCTTAACGGGGCTTAGTGCATGTACTGTATTTGTATTCATGTAGGGGGAGATATACAGACACACTTCATCCTGGCGCCAGACCTGTTAATACTTGTTAATTATTACTGCTTGTTTTAGATCACTACTGGTGTGAAGCATGTGCAGATCGTATATATAAGGGGTCTTAGTGGGCTGTGCCTGAGTGTGCGTGGTAAACCTGGATGTGTGTTTAATAATGCGTAGTGTTACATTCTTATGGTTTCAGTCGTGTCGGGTCAATTAATGTATTGTAAGTCTCATAGATGTTAAGCCTCGTGTTGGGGGTCTCGGGCAGGGTCTGTCAAAGCACTTTGTGACAACTGCTGTTGTAAAAAGGGCTTTATAAAATAAATTTGATTGATTGATTGATTGAGTGTTAAATATCCTTTATCGAGTGGAATAAACTTATCTTCACTATGAATATGGGGTGCATTATATGCCGAATGACAATAACCTATAGCCCAAAAATGTCATTGTGAGGTTATTATAATGCGTTTTCATTTTGGGAAGATAGTGAAGGCCTAGGTGTAAAACGCACGGCCCGCCACTGTGTCTCTGGGATCATTCAGTGCCTTCACTATCTTTTTGTATCATGTTCCTTGTTAGTGTAGGGCAATGATCTCTTAACGTTTTTAGACCATTCTTTTGACTTGGACATGTTTCTCATACACAGTCAGATGTGACACTCAACAAACCTCGAACCAGTTCAGGTATTTCATCTGTTCCAGCTCAAACACACCGGGTGCAACTTATCAAGCCCTTGATAAGTTGCATCAGGTGTGCTTGAGACAACAACTGTTTTGCATGTTTGTGCTGTTTTGAGGGATTCTCTTGAGGGGTTGAATCATTTTGAGACTGGAGAAGTCATTGTGAGTTGCATTTTTAGTTGGATTATGGGCAACCACTTGATGCATTTGTTGTGTGGGGCAATTTCCATTGCTTTTGTTTGATTTGGTCATTGCAAACAGCTGAGAGTCAGTACATTTTGGAAATAAACCAGATTTGTAATGGGGGTTGAATCATATTGATTACAACTGTACTGTATGTCTTTATATATCTATATAATTGTTTATGTAAACATGAGAATAAGCCAATAACTATTTATGAGTGAGCAAATCTGGCATTGTGAATATCCTACCTACCAGGCAATGACTTAACTGCACATCCCTGTTTAGCACACTGTGTTATCAGACTCATTCCAATCTCGAACCTTCATGTGCCCTGTGGCATTGGGGGTAAGCATCATAAATCGAATAATATCTAATGCAGTCTGGTCTACCACACAGGACAAGAGAGACGATAATAGAACCACATTTAATTAATTATATGGTATGTTCATGTTATGGGATAAAACATATAAGGTACATAAGAGCTACATATGAATAAACATACTAAACAATGACTTTTTATTTAATGTACTGTAAATGAACATATATGGTAGTTTTCCAATTACACCATCATCCATGCATAATAATCTGTGTGAAATAACATCTGCTATAACACTGTTGTGAAAATCAGGATGTGGTCAATTTCAATGTTTCAAACCGGAGTGAGGCTACAGAATATTTGATTTATTACATCTTTCATGCCATTTCCTTTCCTCCAAAACCTGTTGAGCAAGAGCCATACAATTGCTAAATTTCAAAACAATGTGAAAATGGTTGTGATTTTTATTTTACAAGTACAAAATCTTGAAAACATACTAAAACATTGACTAGTGTAAAGTACATAATTATTTAATAGCCATTCATTCAACTTTTTTAGTGATGTACAGACATTAATTTATTTCTGATTCCAAAGCTTGTGAAATAACAATAATTTGTGTGAAAACGTAGGTTATTTCACAAAGAAATCCCCTAAATCTTTAAGTCCAATTACTTTTGGTAGATATCATATACATTTTGTGTGATACATTTCAGTTGTGGCGTTCGTATGAACAATTGTAGTTATTATAACTTATTTATAATTCTAAGCATTATGTCTCTAAATGCTAAAACTGTATTTTTTTATGAAGAAGCAACAACAAGTGGGACACAATCATGAAGTGAAACGAAATTTACTGGATATTACAAACTTTTTTAACAAATAAATAACTGACAAATTAGGCGAAGCAAAATTATTCAGCCCCTTTTTTTTTAAGTTCAGCAAACTCTCTCCAGAAGTTCAGTGAGGATCTCTGAATGATCCAATGTTGACCTAAATGACTAATGATGATAAATAGAATCCACCTGTGTGTAATCAAGACTCTGTATAAATGCACCTGCTCTGTGATAGTCTCAGAGGTCTGTTGAAAGCCCAGAGGGCATCATGAAGAACAAGGAACACACCAGGCAGGTCCGAGATACTGTTGTGGAGAAGTTAAAAGCCGGATTTGGATACAGAAAGATTTCCCAAGCTTTAAACATCCCAAGGAGCACTGCACAAGCGATAATATTGAAATGGAAGGAGAATTAGACCACTGCAAATCTACCAAGACCCGGCCGTCCCTCTAAACTTTCAGCTCATACAAGGAGAAGACTGATCAGAGATGCAGCCAAGAGGCCCATGATCACTCTGGATGAAGTGCAGAGATCTACAGCTGAGGTGGGCGAGTCTGTCCATAGGACAACAATCAGTCGTATACTGCACAAATCTGGCCTTTATGGAAGAGTGGCAAGAAGAAAGACATTTTTGATATCCATAAAAAAACTGTTGTTTAAAGTTTGCCACAAGCCACCTGGGAGACACACCAAACATGTGGAAGGAGGTGCTATGGTCAGATGAAACCAAAATCAAACTTTTTGGCAACAATGCAAAACGTTATGTTTGGCGTAAAAGCAACACAACTCATCACCCTGAACACACCATCCCCACTGTCAAACATGGTGGGGGCAGCATCATAGTTTGGGCCTGCTTCTCTTCAGCAGGGACAGGGAAGATGGCTAAAATTGATGGGAAGATGGATGGAGCCAAATACAGGACTGTTACATCCCCCAGTCTACTTATAATAAAATGTGTACCTTAAGTTTTGATTAGTGTCTGTCTGCTATTTTTCTGTTTGTCTCTGCTCTGTGTGTCTGTTCCCCCCAACAGGTGGAGAATCTTTGCAATCAAATACTCATCACTTATCCCTGGCTCCTCCCCCTCATTATCAAGATCAGCAATCACCATTACCCATCATACCTTCCCAGCAGTATAAAACCAGCCATTTTACATTCACTCTCTCTCACTTGCTGCCTGTGTCAGGTTTGGTTTGTGTGTGTCAGGTTGCTGCTCACTTGGTCTGTATTTTGTAGTGGTTGAGGCCACTCTTGAGTTTTGCTCTCTTTTGGTGTGTGAGGTTGCCTCTGAGGAGGTCCTCTCTGTTTTACTGTTTGGTGGTGTTTGTTAAGGTAGTGTTTGCTAGAGTGAGTGAGAGCTTTGTTTGTTTAGATTGTAGAGAGAGTGATAGGCCTATTGTACATGTGTTTAGTGGTGTTAGTGTTTGATTGTACATTTGTGAACTAACATTTGTTCTCTTTTGGTTCCCAGAGGAGGAGAGGAAGCACTTGGTGTTAGGCAAAACGGCCTGGCCTTACACCACACGTAGGGTAACTCCCCTGTTATATACACTAGGCAAGACCTGAACAGACCACACCTGTACTTTGGGTAGGGCGCCTCATTCGTGTGCCAGTATAGGTGTAGGTTCTGTGTGTGTATTAGGTAAGAGCAGGGTAGAGTTAATCTTTGTTTAATTTCTTTCCTTTGGTCTGCTCAGCCTCTCCTCCCAAACATATCATTTACATCATTTATAATATTTTACCTTGGCAATAAAGCCCTTTGTGAGAAGGTATTCCTGTTTCTGTGTCCTTGCTTGCACCTACGACCCCATACCTCCTTTGCTGGCCGCAGTAGGGCCTTGGACAGTGTTGGTGACATCCCACTGCCCTCCTGGGGAGCAGTACGAATGTAACAAGGACCATTCTGGAAGAAAACCTGATGGAGTCTGCAAAAGACCTGAGACTGGGACGGAGATTTGTCTTCCAACAAGACAATGATCCAAAACATAAATCAAAATCTAAAATGGAATGGTTCACAAATAAACATATCCAGGTGTTAGAATGGCCAAGTCAAAGTCCAGACCTGAGTCCATTCAAGAATCTGTGGAAAGAACTGAAAACTGCTGTTCACAAATGCTCTCTATCCAACCTCACTGAGCTCGAGCTGTTTTGCAAGGAGGAATGGGCAAAAATGTCAGTCTCTCGATGTGCAAAACTGATAGAGACATACCCCAAGCGACTTACAGCTGTAATCGCAGCAAAAGGTGGCGCTACAAAGTATTAACTTACGGGGGCCGAATAACTTTGCTCGCCCGATTTGTCAGTTTTTTATTTGTTAAAAAAGTTTGAAATATCCAATAAATTTTGTTCCACTTCATGATTGTGTCCCACTTGTTGCTTCTTCACAAAAAAATACAGTTTTATATCTTTATGTTTGAAGCCTGAAATGTGGCAAAAGGTTGAAATGTTCAAGGGGGCCGATTACTTTCGCAAGGCACTGTATATAGTTGTAATCAAAATTATTCAACCCATGGCAAATCACCTTTATTGCCCAAATTTATAGACTCTCAGCTGTTTGCAATGAGCAAATCAAACAAAAGCAATTGAAATAGCTCAACACAACGAATGCTTCAAGTGGTTTCCCCAAATTCAATTGCAAATGCAACTAATAATTACCTCTCCTATCTCAAAATGATTCAACCCCATCATAGGAAGCACCTTCAGTACTTAATAGACCTTTTGCTGGTATGACCTGCTGCGAACGAGATGGATAGTGAGACACCAGCCTCTGGCAGCGTTCCTAAAGGGAATCTTAACCCATTCCTCATGAGCAATGGCCTTCAGTTCAGTAATATTATTGGATTTGCTGCAACTGCCTTCTTCAAATCCCACCTGAGATGTTCTATGGGGTTAAAGTCAGGTGAATATGATGGCCAATGTGAAATGTTTCAGGACTTCTTCTGCAACCAAGCCTTGGAACTTGAGGTATGCCTGGGATCGTTGTCCTGCTGGAAGGTCCACTGGACCTAGGATTTCCTGATACTTCAAGGAATCCATTTTGCCTTCCCAATGCTGCAGGTTTTCTGTGCCAGAGGATTCAATGTAGCCCCAAAGTATCACTGAGCCACCACCATGCTTTAATGTGGGCATAGTGTTCTTTTCAGCGTATGTTTCATTCATCTTCCTACAGACAACCTGCTGATTCATTGTGACAAAAAGTTCCAATTTTGTTTCATCGCTTCGCAGAACAGCATCCCAAAACCTCTGTGGCTTCTTTTCTTGTGCTTTTGGGTCAGTAGTTGTGTACATCTTGGAGTTCTAGCCTGGACACTTGTGTTTAGTATGCACCTTACTGTGCTCACTGAAACCTCAGTGCCTGTTGCCATTACATCTTGCTGCAAATCTAGTTGCAGCTGTTAATAGCTTCCCTTTTCTGCTCCTTCCATGTAGTATAACCACAGTTCCATTAACTTTGAACAATGCTTTCAACAGTGTCTCTGGGAATATTCAGTGCCTTCGCTATCTTTTTGTATCCTGTTCCTTGTTTTTGTAGGGCAATGATCTCTTAACGTATTAGACCATTCTTTTGACTTAGACATTTTCCTCACACACAGTCAAATGTGACACTCAACAAACTCCTAACTAGTTCAGGTATTTCATCTGGTCCAGCTCAAACACACCGGGTGCAACTTATCAAGCCCTTGATAAGTTGCATCAGGTGTGCTTGAGACAACACCTGTTTTGTACATTTGTGCTGTTTTGAGGGATTCTCAGGGCTTGAATTATTTTGAGACTGGAGAAGTCATTGTGAGTTGAATTTTCAGTTGGATTATGGGCAACCACTTGATGCATTCCTTGTGTTGGGCAATTGAATTGCTTTTGTTTGATTTGGTCATTGCAAACAGCTGAGAGTCTGTACATTTTGACAATAAACCAGATTTGTAATGGGGGTTAAATCATTTTGATTACAACTGTACTGTATGTCTTTATATATCTGTCATTGTTTATGTAAATTTAAGAATAAGCCAATAACTATTTATTTGTGAGCAAATCTGGCATTGTGAATATCCTACCTACCCAGGCACTGACTTAACTGCACATCCCTGTTTAGCACACTGTGTTATCAGAAGGACTCATTCCAATCTCGAACCTTCATGTGCCCTGTGGCATTGGGGGTAAGCATCATAAATCTACTAATAACTAATGGAGTCTGGTCTACCACACAGGACAAGAGAGACAATACTAGAACCACAGTCAATTAATTATATGGTACGTTCATGTTATGGGATAAAAAATACAAGGTACATAAGAGCTACATATGAATCAATATACTAAGCAATGACGTATGATTTAATGTACTGTAAATGAACATATGTGCTAGTTTTCCAATTACACCATCATCCATGCATAATAATCTGTGTGAAATAACATATCGTATAACACTGTTGTGAAAATCAGAATGTGGTCAATTTCAATGTTTCAAACCGGAGTTGGACTATAGGCTACAGAATATTTGATTTATTACATCTTTCATGCCATTTCCTTTCCTCCAAAACCTGTTGAGCAATAGCCATACAATTACTACATTTCAAAACAATGTGAAAATGGTTGTGATTTTTATTTTACAGGTACAAAATCTTGAAAACATACTAAAACATTGATTAGTGAAAAATACATAATTATTTAATAGCCATTCAGTCAACTTATTTAGTGATGTACAGACATTATTAGTTTATTTCTGATACCAAAGCTGAGCTGATTAATAATAGAAATTATATTGTACTTTATGTTTTTTAAGCATGCTTAAACTTACCTACAGCAGGGGTTCCCAAAGATTTTCACCAGGGCCCCGTATTTTACATGTTGTGCCACCCCTCTAATAAATAAATAATAATCATAACTAAATACAGTAAACACCCCAAAGTTCATTTTCATTTCATACATTCAATGACTTGCCACAAATGGTTAACTGACAGTAACATTCAGTTTGATTTGTATTGTAATATCAGAAAGGTTCAATGACATATCTGCATAATAGTAAAATAGAAGTGTATCACAACATTTATTCACCAAAAATTATTTTTTGTGCATACATTGAAAGGAAATTAAAGAAATGTCTTTGACTTTTGCATTCTGAGTTTTTACAATAGCACTTACTATATTTTAAAAACAAAATATTAAACCTAGTAAATAAAACAATGTTACACTGTTACAGTGTATTACATTTACACTTTGTTACAATACTTATTAATGTAATTACACTGTAACAAGGACCCGGTAAAAATAAGTGTTACCGACAACACTTAAAATAGAAAGAAATCTAACAGACTTTTTCAACTTTTCTTGTGCAAGGGACCTGTAAAATATAGGCTTCTTCATCTGCTTTTGTAAAACTAAGTTATTGGCCATAGCATTTATTTATTTAATGCCATTTTTCTCCCCTCCCAATTGGCCACTTTGCTCATTTACCAGGGAAGACTTAAGTCAGTACATGTGATGAAGGAATAGACATTTGCCAAATACACTTCTGTGATTGTACACACAGGCACCCCATCTGCACACAAGGAGTCAATTCAGAGCAATGTGGCTATGTACACTCACCTAAAGGATTATTAGGAACACCCGTTAAATTTCTCCTTAATGCAATGATCTACTCAACCAATTACATAGCAGTTGCTTCAATGCATTTAGGTGTGTGGCACTGCTCAAGACAATCTCCTGAACTCCAAACTGAATGTGAGAATGGGAAAGAAAGGTGATTTAAGCAAATTTGAGCGTGGCATGGTTGTTGGTGCCAGACGGGCCGGTCTGAGTATTTCACAATCTGCTCAGTTACTGGGATTTTCATGCACAACCATTTCTAGGGTTTACAAAGAATGGTGTGAAAAGGGAAAACATTCAGTATGCGGCAGTCCTGTGGGCAAAAATGGCTTGTTGATGCTAGAGGTCAGAGGAGAATGGGCCGACTGCTTAAAGCTGATAGAAGGGCAACTTTGACTGAAATAACCACTCGTTACAACCGAGGTATGCAGCAAAGCATTTGTGAAGCCACAACACGCACATCCTTGAGGCGGATGGGCTACAACTGCAGAACACCCCACCGGGTACCACTCATCTCCACTACAAATAGGAAAAAGAGGCTACAATATGCAAGAGCACACCAAAATTGGACAGTTGAAGACTGGAAAAATCTTGCCTGGTCTGATGAGTCTCGATTTCTGTTAAGACATTCAGATGTTAGAGTCAGAATTTGGCGTGAACAGAATGAGAACATGGATCCATCATGCCTTGTTACCACTATGCAGGCTGGTGGTGGTGGTGTAATGGTTTGGGGGATGTTTTCTTGGCACACTTTAGGCCCCTTAGTGCCAATTGGGCATCGTTTAAATGCCACGGCCTACCTGAGCATTGTTTCTGACCATGTCCATCCCTTTATGGCTACCATGTACCCATCCTCTGATGGCTACATCCAGCATGATAATGCACCATGTCACAAAGCTTGAATCACTTCACATTAATTTCTTGAACATGACAATGAGTTCACTGTACTAAAATTGCCCCCACAGTCACCAGATCTCAACCCAATAGAGCATCTTTGGGATGTGGTGGAACGGGAGCTTCGTGCCCTGGATGTGCATCCCATAAATCTCCATCAACTGCAAGATGCTATCCTATCAATATGGGCCAACATTTCTAAAGAATGCTTTTAGCACCTTGTTGAATCAATGCCATGTAGAATTAAGGCAGTTCTGAAGGCAAAAGGGGGTCAAACACAGTATTAGTATGGTGTTCCTAATAATCCTTTAGGTGAGTGTACGTTTGTCCAACTTTTTTAATCCCTTACGCTGGACAGTGCTGTACTAATTTTGTGCTGCTCCATGCTATGAATCTGGGTAAAATCATAAATACTTAGACTAGGATCAAACCCAGCCTGCACACATAGTTGAAACTTTGATAATTTTTTTTAATTAAAAACAAATTTATTATACTAGCCCAGTGTCTGTGCTCTGTCTGCCACTTGTTGTCTGTGGCTAGTTGAGCTTTGCATGTGTGGGATTCTGAAATGTCCTTAAATTCTTGTGGTTCTGAGGGGTATTTCACATTTTAGCTGCCAAAGCTCCGCTGCTCTCGGTGTCTGGTCCTGCGCTGTGCTCACTCAGTGTGCAGTGTGAGAGGGGGTGTGGCCAGCGGCTAGAGCGGCAAAAGCCAATGTGTTCTTGTTTTACCAATATATATTTAACGATATATTTAGCATTTCTAATCCAAACAATGTCAAACTTCGCACTGCGCTTACTCATGCCCGTTCATGAGTAAGCGCTGTTCGAGAGAAATGTGCATAACACACAGACACACAGACACACAGACACACAGACACACAGACACACAGACAGACAGACAGACGTTCCTGAGATATATATAGATATACTAAGCAATATTATTGTATATGTAGATTTTTGGGGGCTATTTTAAACAATGATATGTTTATGTGACTAGGTAACCCAAATTTGCATCTGAAAAATTCAAATTAGATTTTATTTAGTGACTGCATCAGCAAGGGCATAGGATGAGTTTGATATTGGGGACACACATCATCTATTTTTCAAAAAAATGTACTCAAAGCCATGAGACCACACTTACATAAAGCTTATAAAGGGCTAATCTTCTACATCTCTCTTACCTGTCGGTCTGCTCCTGTCTCTCTCTTTCTTTGTCTGCCTGTCTCAAACATTTGATGATGCTCCTGCATGATGTACAACACTACCATTCAGTTAACACCATAACCAGTAACTCAAAAAGATAGTACGGTTTCAGCTTTAAAAATGGTCAAGACATGTGTCACGATGGAACACATGATGGAACACATTTAAAAATTAAATGAACTAAAGGCATACATGATGTAATAATTAAAGTGACTGGCTATCATGTGTTTTAGAATTGTAGTCGATTATTTTACAACTACAGTACAAAAATCTGCTTCTCATAATTCAACTTTTTGCCTAGGCTATATTCATGTTGTAGCAAAATAAGTAATTGTATTATACATATTTATTGTTTACTCTGCTACCATAATCCTGAAGTTTTAAAATCACAATTGGCCAAATGTTGTCAAGTTCAGTCATGTAATTCTGTATGTCGGATATATTGCACTAATTAATAAAATAAGTAATGAAATAACAACATTTGGGATTGAATTTACAAGTATTTTAAATATTATAAACTGTTACGTTTTATATCAGAGAGAGGGAGAATTAGATGAGTCCATTTGAAATCTGCCTGAGAATTGCCACATCTGTTATATGAATATATGATAATATTTAGGTGAGCAAGGAAATATTGTTAAAGTATAGACTACATGAACTTAGATTTTTTGTGTTTGGATGTACGTTTATAATTATTTAGGTTGTTTGTGAATTTCTATTGGATTGCAAAGTTATTTATTTGCATCTGCTCGATACAGCAACACTGCTGACCAGAGAAATATAGACTTGAAATAAAACATTTCTTCAATCTAGCCTCGTCTTTGAAACATCACTGTATATACTGTCCATATTTTCTTAGATATATTCACCTATATTTTATTATGTAATTATTTTTTGTAATTATTTGATATTTTGCAACTACGACTCTCTGCTTCTCATAATTCAGCATTTTACCTAGGCTATATTCATGCTGTAGCAAAATTAGTAATTTAATAATATTAGTTTTTTACATATTCATTGTTTACAATGCTACCATTAACCTGAAGTTTTACCAGAAGCATAACAAATTTCTATCTTGTCTGGCACATTCACGCGGCCAAAACAACCCCTAAAATTATTTGCTAATGTTTATTTGTTTTCATATTAAAGATATAATCACATTATGAACGTATTTACTCTATGTAGCCTATTGTTTCATAGCAGTGATGATGTTTCAACTTTGACAAGGAGGTTTATGCAATAAGAATTGGGATAAAGATGATTAACATTTTCAGCATTAAAAAACGCTGGGAACGAAACATGAAGAGGGCAAACCATGATGAATTAAATAAAACCGTAATTGACATTTTTTGTGCATAATTGTAGTATGGGAGAACCATTACAGATGGAAAAAATATAAAAGTACAGGTAATTTATTACATGCTGAGTTTCCATTGTTTTATGAAGTCCCTATTTATTTGAACAGATAATGTCCTAAAACCAGATAAAACATGCCAGACACAAAACAAACAGCATCTGGTTATATTTTAAAACCACCAGAAAAAACAAAGTATTTCCAAAAGTATTAGCTGTGAGTGTTCCTTCAAACCGTTCGCTAGCTTTATTTGAATGTCAATTTCTGTCACGCCTCTAATTCTCTAACCTCTAATTAGCAAATACAAAGACAACTGTGTGAGGTGAAATTGTTTTGTTTTCAGTGTAATATGGAAAATTAATAAAGCTGCTTGACCAGAAAAAAATAAACTTGAAAATAAAAAATGTGTGTCTTCAATCCAGCCTTGATTTTTACAACAGCTGTACATATTTTCATAGATATATTCACCTACATATCCCTTGATACTATATATATAGGTCCTTCCCAAGAAATTAGCATATTGTGATAAAGTTCATTATTTTCCATAATGTAATGATAAAAATAAACTTTCATATATTTTAGATTCATTGCACACCAACTGAAATATTTCAGGTCATTTATTGTTTTAATACTGATGATTTTGGCATACAGCTCATGAAAACCCAAAAAATCTCAAAGAATTAGCATATTTCATCTGACCAATAAAAGAAGTGTTTGTAATACCAAAAAAAAGAAAAAATCAACCTTCAAATAATTATGTTCAGTTATGCACTCAATACTTGGTCAGGAATCCTTTTGCAGAAATGACTGCTTCAGTGTGGCGTGGCATGGAGGCAATCAGCCTGTGGCACTGCTGAGGTGTGATGGAGGCCCAGGATGCTTCGATAGCGGCCTTAAGCTCATCCAGAGTGTTGGGTCTTGCGTCTCTCAACTTCCTCTTCACAATATCCCACAGATTCTCTATGGGGTTCAGGTCAGGAGAGTTGGCAGGCCAATTGAGCACAGTAATACCATG
>JACXGM010024588.1:0-15668 GCA_016801145.1 Umbra pygmaea
GGTGGCGGACGGTTTTCCAGAAGCACTTTGGTGCCGACCAAAAGTCCTTCTCCATGTCTTCCCCGAACTTTTCCCACACCCGCTGCTTTGCCTCTTTCACGGCAGAGGCTGCAGCCCTTCGGGCCCTTCGGTACCCTGCAACTGTTTCTGGAGTCCTCCGGGATAACATATCCCGGAATGACTCCTTCTTCAGTCGGACGGCTTCCCTGACCACCGGTGTCCACCACATTGTCCGTGGGTTACCGCCCCTTGAGGCGCCCAAGACCCTAAGACCACAACTCCCCACCGCAGCCTAAGCAATGGAGGTTTTGAACATTGTCCACTCGGGTTCAATGCCCCCAACCTCCACAGGGATGCACGAAAAGCTCCGCCGGAGGCGTGAGTTGAAAGTCTGTCGGACAGGGGCCTCCTCCAGACGTTCCCAATTCACCCGCACTACCCGTTGGGTTTACCAGGTCTGTCCAGAGTCTTCCCCCACCCCCTGACCCAACTCACCACCAGATGGTGATCGGCTGACCTCTCTTCACCCGAGTGTCCAAAACATACAGCCTCAGATCAGATGAAACGATTATAAAATCGATCATTGACCTTCGACCTAGGGTGCTCTGGTACCAAGTACACTTATGAGCATCCCTATGTTCGAACATGGTGTTCGTTATAGACAACCAATGACCAGCACAGAAGTCCAACAATGAACAACCACTCGGGTTTAGATCAGGGAGGCCGTTCTTCCCAATCACGCTTCTCCATGTGTCTTCATCATTGCCCACATGATGCAGTGCACACAAATAAGCACCTAAACCGACACCAAGTGAAGACCAAGAATGAAGGTGGGAAAGACTGAAATATGTGAGTCCAATTCAAGACTACAGAAGTATGAAATTACCACTTCATTATGAGCTGAAATTGTACAGTAGTTATGATAAATTTCTAAATATTTCCCATCAGTGTTCCCCTAGTAACTTTTGTGAATTTAAATTGGGAAAATTACTAATTAAGCCTTTCATCTAATTGAATTTTTTTTTTTCTTTGGTTTTCATAGGCAAACATATTCATGGTCAAACAACCAAAGAGAGAGAAAAATATCAGAATTAGCTGTCCTTGGGTCAAAGCATATATATCTTCATCCTTGAACCAACATGGAGTACCCCATCAAAATATTTCATAAATCGTGGGTCGTCCTTGTGGCGTAGTGTGCAAAGTCGCTGCATTGCAGGGCAGTCTACATCATGATAGTCAGTGGTTCAAGCCTGACTATGACCTCTCCGACTTTTCCAGACCTCCAGCATGATGCAGCGTAAATTGGCATAACGCCAATAAGATAATAAGATAAATCTGATAAATTTAAAAAAATGTATTTTGGATAGATAAATCCGATCTACCTTGCCACATCGCTTTCCAGTGTGTGCAGATCGGAGGTCTGTAAATTCAATCCAGGAAGTATAGATGGTATACGTATTCAACTTGTGCATAAGCTGACTAAAGGCTTGTTGGATAAGCAGTGCAAAAAGAATTGTCCGGCACGACAACATGTGGTTGGAAGAACCATATGAGCGACCCTCACCATACCGATTCTGTCCAAGGAGTTGCGTAGCTGCCGCCAATGCAGGGTTCATAAATCACTGACCCTCAAAGCAGGCAGCTCTCTCATTGAGGGAGAGCATGGTCGAACTAGTGGGACCTATCAGAGGTGGCACCACTGATTGAAAAGTGACAGTCTGTTCAGGTTTTCTGGGGCCCATTCTAAGTTTTTCCTGATCTCATGACCAGGTCATGTAAATCTCTCACTCCTATTTTTTTATTGTAAATATAAATAAACATTTTGTAGACACTTACCCAGAGAAACTTACATACAGTTGCAATCAAAATGAATAAACTCCCATTGCATATCAGGTTTATTGTAATTGTAAAAATGTACATACTTTCAGCTGTTTGCAATGAACAAATCAAACAAAAGCATTTTAAATAGCTCAACACAATGAATATATCAAGTGGTTTCTCCAAATCCAAATGAAAATGCAACTCAGAATGACTTCTCCAATTATTCAACCCCCTGAATAGAATCCCTCACAGTAGCACAAATATGCAAAACAAGAGTTGTCCTTGATGCAACTAATTAAGGGCTTCATTAGTTACACCAGTTGTACTTGAGCTGTAACAGATGAAATACCTGAAATGGCCAGGGGTTTGTTGAGTGTCAGGTTTGAAGGGAGTGCTCCTAATGTCAGCTTGTTACCTGTATAAAAGCTACTTTTACAGAGAACCAAGCAATCAATTAAATTTCAAACTCTCCACCATGGCCAAGAACAAAGAGCTGTCCAAGAATGACAGGGACAAGATAGTAGACCTACACAAGGCCTGCATGGGGTACAAGACCATCGCCAAGCAGCTTGGTGAGAAGGTGACAACAGTTTGTGCGGTAATTCGCAAATGGAAAAAACACAAAATAACTGTCAATCTCCCTCGGTCTGGGCTCTATGCAAGATCTCACCTCATGGAGTTACATTGATCATGAGAATGGTGAGGAATCACCCCAGAACTACACGGGGGGGATCTTGTCGATGATCTCAAGGCAGCTGGGACCATAGTCACCAAGAAAACAACTGGTAGCACCCGCAAGTTCCCCCTGCTCAAGAAAGCACATGTACAGGCCCATTTGAAGTTTGCCAATGGACATCTGAATGATACCAACAAGAACTGGGTGAAAGTGTTGTGGTCAGATGAGACGAAAATTTTGCTCTTTGGCATCAACTCAACTTGCCGTGTTTGGAGGAGCAGGAATGCTGCCTATGACCCCAAGAAAACCATCCCCACCATCAAACATGGAGGTGGAAGCATTATGCTTTGGGGGTGTTTTTCTGCTAAGTGGACAGGACAACTTCACTGCATCAAAGGGGCGATGGACAGGGTAATGTACTGTCAAATCATGGGTGAGAACCTCCTTCCCTCAGCCAGGGCATTGAAAATGGGTCCAGGATGGGTATTCCAGCATGACAATGACCCAAAACACACGGCATAGGCAACAAAGGAGTGGCTCAAGGAGAAGCACATTAAGGTCCTGGATTGGCCTAGCCTCTCTCCAGACCTTAATGTAATGCCATAGAAAATCTGTGGTGGGAGCTGAAGGTTTGAGTTGCCAAACGTCAGCCTCGAAACATTAATGACTTGGAGAGTCCTGCAAAGAGAAGCGGGACAAAATCCCTCCTGAGATGTGTGCAAACCTGGTGGCCAACTACAAGAAACGTCTGACCTCTGTGATTGCCAACAAGGATTTTTTGCCACCAAATAGCCTATTAAGTCATGTTGTGCAAAGGGGTCCAATACTTATTTCACTCATTGTAATGCAAATCATTTTATAACTTTTTCAAACATGTTTTTCTGGATTTCATGTTGTTATTCTGTCTCTCACTGTTCAAATAAACCTACCATTAAAGTTATAGACTGATCATGTTTTTGTCAGTGGGCAAACGTACAAAATTAGCAAGGGATTAAATATGTTTTCCCCTCACTGTATACTGTGTTACTGATCAATGTAGTGCCAGATATTTACTGTTGAAATTTACAGTTAATTTGCTAAAAATACATAATGTTTTCAGTGTTTCTTTTTTCTAATATATTTTCTTACTCTTAATCATAATAATATTAGAGCTAGCCATTGCAAATGGATGAACATGGTGGGAAAAAGAATTTCACTGTACATGCAATTAAAACCTGCATCTCCTGTACAAATGTGACAAACGTGAACTTGAACTTGAAATTGCTCAGCTAATCTAATATCTAGCCAGTTACCATCGGATTGGCTAGCCAACTGATATTTAACATCCATATTCATTGGATTCTTTCGTGTTGGAGTCCAATTCTAGGCTAGTATAGAGTAAAGGGTAAAGCATGAAATTGATTTCTAAAAAAAATTGCTTTCTCTATAGAAGGCGAGTGGAATGGATTTATAATATTGAATTGCCAAACTTTTGAAAAAATACAATGCCTTTGCGTTTGCAAAATGTATTTGGATAATCGTAGAAAATATAGTTACATTGGAATCTAAAACCAAGTCAAGACCAAAGAGTCCCAGAAAAAAAGGAACTTGTGATGATGTTTGCCTAAAATTAGAAGTAAGCTGTTCCGCCAGAAGTCAAGCACTGATTTGCATGTGAGAGTTGTTTTCAACAAAGCATAATGTTTTTGTAATTCACTTGTTTATTCAATGTTTACCTTTTCATTTCATTTGTCAAAATCCATTCCAAAACCAACTGCTTATCTTTCCGAATAAATATCAAACTTTAACATCTAACCATAAGTCTAACTTAAATTCCTAACACAAAGTTATAACCTTTATACTGATTAATTAATAAAATTATATACAGTATCAGTAACTTGGAAATGTATACAAAGTGCCGGCACATAATCAATGTTCTAGAGGTTTGGGTAATTCTATTTTGTACATGTAAATGAGAGTAGCAGAAGGTAACTAGAACTTCGAATAAATTCAATGAGATTGCATTGCAGCAGTGGTGTGTGATGCAAACTGCATCTGTGTGTCAATAATTATAGGCTATTTGGAAACCTGCCTTATTTTCAGAGGGAATATAAAAAAAGATAATTAGATCAAGCCAATTTGGGAAACATTATTTTTACATAGTTGTCAGTTAAGCAAGGACATTGCAGGGAGTTGAACCCTATTCCAACAAGGTAAAAGTACAACTTCCAGTGCCTAAAGTGTAAAAGAATATAAAGCTAATGATTTACAAAATATTTTAAATTAAGACTGTGTTGAATAAAAATGTTAATATACAGTGAATATTTGACACAGAGTTGATTCATATTTATATTATACAATATTGGGTGGGACAAAATGGCTTTCTTTGAATATTGGGGGGACGTGTCCCCCTGTCCCCCCATACATATACACCTATGACTGTATAACATTATTTTTATGAGCTAGGTATGATTATGGCATACGATTGTGTCTAGCCATCTCACAAGCTTAAAACAGCAATCTGTTAACTTAAAATGTTACTGTATTTTATATTAGGGGAAATGCGTTTTCCAATTATTATTAATATTACTTTAAAATACATGAAAAGACACTCACTTTGCTTATGGCATATCTGAAGAGTCTAGCCAATACAAAAATGATCCATAGCCTGGATGGTAGCACTTGCGCTTGCTCCAAAAACAGAGAAAAAAAACTGACGGCCTTGTAGATCTAATATCTGAGTGATGATTCAGCAACTGGATAGCTAATTTCTCATCTCAAATGAGTTCAGAAACAGTTTTTGGGAACTGCTACAGTGAAATAAGATACGATTAAGATGTTTGAAATTGATCTCATACAGTGGGCTCCAAAAATACTGGCACCCCTGACTGGCAGTGCACAAACAATACTGTAAAAAATATAAACAATACAAATACAGAAAAACTAAAAATACCAACATGTGAGAAATTCAGGCTAAATCTACATAATTGTATTGAAACTTTCAGAATGATCTGTTTATGTCATTTTGGGGTAAACACAGTGAACAAAATAGCACCCTGTGCACATGGCTAATTTCTATACAGGCTTGTAGTGATGATTCGCTAAGGCACAGTGCCTGGTCTGGGTTCTGTTGAATACTGACAGGTCTTTTAGTTAATGTATAAAATAAATCGCCCCACACAGGAATGTTTCTAATTCCATTGACATTCAAATAAATCTGGCGAACGGTTTGAAGAAGCATACAATTATTCAGGTTTGAGCAAGCTTCGTTTTGCATAACCGCACGCTGTAAAAACATGTTACCAGACGTTGAAAGTTATATAGCTATAGTTTTTATAGTCATAACTTTCAGGGCATGGGCGTCAGTTTGGATTGAAATGATATGGGGACACAGACGCTTTCGGAAGAGGCTGCACAGTTCAGACCAGCGGAATGATGTTGCTAAAAACGTCCAATATATACTATCAGACCGGACCTTGCGGCCGCGAAACAGGGCCAGTTCTACGGGGGTAATTGACGGGCATCCAATATCGTTTTCATAAATCCCTCTGCCCTTCCATTTATGTCATGATGACTTATGCAAACTGAGCAGAAACGAAACCCCCACACAAAGAATGTTGTAGGTGATCATACAATAAAACATAATTTTTTTTGCTGTAAAGATTTTAAGAGATATGACGTATACAACATTATTTGGCCCATTTCACCAGATGGCACATTTTAGCTGACTTCAACCTACATGAGAAGCAGAGATCAGGGATGTAGGTGTAAAATAATCAGTGAAAATTCAGAAACACAAGATAGCCAGTCATTTTATATATTAGCCTACATTTTAATGCAAAGCCTAAAGACCGGTTTATTCCATCAACATTACAGGCAACCGTGATACCTAGCCTATTTCCCTATTTTTTATCCTTTGAACTCCGTGAAGTAGCCTACCAGGAAATGTTAAATCTGAATCTGGCTGCTTCTACCAGGAAACGTAAACATATAATAGGCTATAGAGTAAAAATGCTTATAATGTGATTATATCGTTACTATGAAAAAATAAACATTTGAGAATAATGAAGGACACAACCTTAAAGTAGTTTTCATTGGATTTTATATGCACATTATATTAGAAACAATATAGAAAAAGTGTAGAGTTTAATATGCAGTAATTACAGAATGAAATATGGAAGACTATAATCATGGCCTATAAATTTGCTTGATGATTTTAATTTAATTACAAAGTTTAGTGCATTTTAGTGCATCTGCTCACCTAAAAACTCTTTGCGCTGAAGAGATATAGACTTGAAGCGTGTTTACAGAAATTGAATCTTTTATGTAGTTTTCATAATCATATAACTTCCCGGGCATCCAATAGTTCTTTCATAAATCCCTCTGCCCTTCCATATATGTCAGGCGTTATGCAAACTCAGCACATATATTTTTAGTTGGTGTAATAGGCTATATCCGACATGGAGAATTACATGTGTAAACGCAACGACATTTGGCCAATTGTGATTTTAAAACTTAAGGATTATGTTAGCAATGGTAACAACAAATAGCCTACTTATAACACAAATATTATTTAATTATTTATTTTGCTACAACATGAGTGTAGCCTATGTAAAATGTTGAATTATGAGAAGCAGCGTTTTGTTGTTGAAAAATAAAGTAAAAAATATTTGACAACATGATACACATTATTTAGTTAATTCTCAGCCAGGGCTAAAGATCTTTCATCTGTGGTTATTGGCCATTGAGCCTTGAAAGCATTCATTCAGTGAGAGGTGCTTAGCGCCTTGGTTGCTTAGCGCCTGGGTACCAGATAATTGGCTGGGTTCTAACGTTAGGCGGCGGCGGATTTTGGCGGTTTTAGTAGTAATTAGGGGTAAAAAAAACATGAAAATACTTGACAAAATCTTTCTGTTAGAGATTTTTGTAATTGGACAACGGAATAATGTAAAATACACATATTTAGGAAAAGTCAATGAAGATGGAGGGTCTAGCTTTCAAAATCACAGATATATTTTAATTACAAAATCAAACGGTGGATGGCGTCGGCCTTTGGCAGTTCTAGTGTAAAAGGTACAATATGTAGTTTTCCAAAACAATAACAAAAGATGTTCTTTGCATCAAAAAAGCAAACATCATTATACCTATATTATATATATTTCTTAGTTGTGTACTTACATTATCCTAAATGTTTCCACCAACTTTCAAACCCAGAGAAATTTGTAATATAATTCGGGACGTTTCATTTTGTCTTCCGTCAATGGCGTCATATATAATAAATACATAACGTGAATAAAGTTATAATATTTTTAACAATACATTACTTTGTCAATGAACATTTTTTCTGCCAGAGACGCTAGATTGGAAGGTTGTCATTGACGACGATAACAAAACCCATGATCTCACGCTACTTCCCGACGTCATCCAAGTACATCTTTTGCTATTGTGTTGATTGAGAGACCCCTAGCGGCAAAAAACTATATATTGTATGTTTAAAAATGGCAATAACAAAACAACAACTAGTGGAATAATCAATAAAAAATTTACAAGTGCACAGCACTAGGACACATATGCTGCTATTAGCATGGAATCGATATGTTGCAAACTGCGGGTGGTGATAAAGCACAAAAAAACGAAGTAAGAAGAATAATGAATTATAAAAAACGAAGAACAACATGTGCATTGCTGTGCAATCACATAATAAACAGTAGCAGCAATGTATACTGTGTTATGATTGCAAAGTGACAATTCCAAATAGAGGTTTTGGGTGACAAGGAGCTTGGTCCCAGTGAAAAACTCAAACATTTCCACCTCCCAGTGATTTGTAATAAAGAGAGGTTCAGTTCCCCATGCCAAATCTTTTTAGCCTTCTGAAGGAGAAGAGGTTCTAACCGAGGATGGATCAGTTTAACCCTGGATAAACTGCTTTAGTGTAAATGTTAGACTGAGATGATGTCCAGTGACACTGTGGCCCCACCTGTAAATGACCAACCCATGGCCAACCAAGCAGGAAATAGCTCCATTCAATTTTCCAAGCACCAGAGTACTAGAGGGACACCCACCAACAGCAAATTACCCTGAGACAGGGCCAAGTATAGCCCACAGAGTTCAATACACTAACTAGTCTGAGACAGGGCTGAGTATAGCTCACAAAGTTCTATGCACCAACCACTCTGAGACAGGGCTGAGTATAGCTTACAGAGTTCTATGCATTAATCACGCTGAGACAGGGCTGAGTATAGCCCACAGCGTTCTATGCACTAACAAACCTTAGACATGGCAGAGAACAGAGCAGAGAATGTTATACACTTACCACCCTGACACAGGGCCCAGTAAAGCCAACAGTTTTATACAGTCGTGGTCAAATGTTCTGAGAATGACAGTATTGGTTTCCACAAAGGTTTTCTGCTTCAGTGTTCTTAGATCTTTTTGTCAGTACCTACTATGGTATACCGAAGTATAATTACAAGCATTCCATAAGTGTCAAAGGCTTTTATTGACAAAGTCTATGCAAAGAGTCAATTTGCAGTGTTGACCCTTCTTTTTCAAGACCTCTGCAATCTACCCTGGCATGTTGTCAATTAACTTCTGGGCCACATCCTGACTGATGGCAGCCCATTCTTGCATGATCAATGCTTGGAATTTGTCAGAATTTGTTCGTTTTTTCACCCGCCTCTTGAGGATTGACAAGTTCTCAATGGGATAAAGGTCTGGGGAGTATCCTGGCCATGAACCAACATTTTTGATGTTTTGTTCTCTGAGCCACTTAGTTATCACTTTTGCCTTATGTCAAGGTGCTCCATCATGCTGGGAAAGGCATTGGTCATCACTAAACTGTTCCTGGATGGTTGGGCGAAGTTATTCTCATAGGATGTGTTGGTACCATTCTTTATTCATGGCTGTGTTCTTAGGAAACATTGTGAGTGAGCCCACTTCCTTGACTGAGAAGCAACCCCACACATGAATGGTCTCACAATGCCATACTGTTGGCATGACACAGGACTGATGGTAGTGCTCACCTTTGTATTCTCCGGACAAGATTTTTTCCGGATGGCCTAATAAATTGGAAAGGGGATTCATCTGAGAAAATGACTTTACCCCAGTCCTCAGCAGTCTAATCCCTGTACCTTTTGCAGAATATCAGTCTGTCCCTTATGTTTGTCCACTGGAGAGAAGTGGCTTCATTGCTGCCCTTCTTGACACCAGGCCTTCCTCCAAAAGTGTTTGCCTCACTGTGTGTGCAGATGCACTCACACCTGCCTGCTGCCATTCCTGAGCAGGCTCTGCACTGGTGGTGCCCCGAACCTGTAGCTGAATTAACTTCAGGAGATAGTCCTGGTGCTTGCTGGACTTTCTTCATAACAATTTAACCTCTCTCCTTGAAGTTTTTGATGAACCGATAAATGCAATCTTACTAGTAGCAATATCCTTGCCTGTGAAGCCCTTTTTGTGCAAAGCAATGACGGCACGTGTTTCCTTGCAGGTAATCATGGAGGAAGAACAATGATTTCAAGCACCACCCTACCTTTAAAGCTTCCAGTCTGTTATTGACAGAGTGATTTCCATCATTGTCCGTGTCAACATTCTCAACCGGGTTAAAGAGACAATCACTGACACGATGGCAGCTGGTACTTTTCCAGGCAGGGCTGAAATGCTGTGGAAAGGTTTTTGGGGGATTAAGTACATTTTCATGTCAAAGAGGGACTGCAATTAATTGCAATTCATCTGATCACTCTTCATGACATTCTGGAGTATATGCAAATTGTCATCATCAACACTGAGGCAACAGACTTTGTGAAAATGTGTATGTGTTTCATTCTCAAAACCTTTGTCCACAACTGTACTTCAATGACTTATGCCTCATCTCCATTACCTTGTAGAACCGTGAAATTCACCGTTCCGCCTGGTTATAGATGTGTCTCCATTACCCTTCTGAATTCTGGATCTCAAACTTTTCACAATTTTTTAGCAGGCTGGCAGCCTCGTTTGGAAGCTCGTGCCAGCAGCACCATTGGGCGGTCTTATCCCTGGTTCCAGTTCGGCAAAATCACTTATTGGTCTAGGTGAAAACGTAGACATGATGTCACACTAGTGTTTTGGTGTGTGGTTTCAACTGGCGCCATATTTAAAGTACAAACGGTGTAGTTAGTTATTACGGAAAGTAATAATTAGCGGAACGTCTTTGCATGCGTTGCCTGTGCAGCCGGCATTGCAGGATCAGTCTTTCTCTGTGATTCCTATTTAATAATTTTTGCCTGGACTTCACAATAAGTTTAAAAAGTAAACACAAACCAAAAAAAGAAAATGTAAGCTACTCGAAATCAACTAGCTACGTCTTGCATTTTGTAAATGCACCCTTCTGGCTCTACGTTTTACTACAGTGCTTCGCGGTCGGCAGTCACAGGTTGCTCTGGATGAGCGTCATCTTCTGGCACCGTCTTAAATCGTAGAAAACGTAATAGGAATGTTTTTCCCGCGAAAGACTTCAGAGCCCACTTTCCACTGAAGGCAGTGGAGACATACCAACCCCCCATGTCTGGTTTGAAGCCTACCTAGAACCGCCTAGTATAGCCTAGGTGGCCTCACAATGGAGACGAGGCATTAGTAAATGATATGAAGGCATTTAGTATCAACTAAATATATTATTTGCAATACCAAAGCACTAACCGGTTTCCTCGCTAGGTCTCTTCCTAACCATTTCTCTGTCTCATTATTCTCTTTAAAGCAACGTTTGAAATTATACTTTTATGGGATTGAGTGAGGGCTTTCAGTGGGTGTCTTTCACCAGTATTCTTTCATTTTCTTTTTAAATACATTCTGTAAAATATATTAGCTAATAGTGCAGCAAGTTGCTTACGGAATTGACTTGACGAAAGTGGGAGCAACGGGAAAAAAATTTCACTTTTGTTTAAAAATGATCTAGTGATAATTTTCTATTATTATTTCATATATACTAAAATAAAAATTGGTTCTCTTCAAAACATTTATCAGCAATAGTAGTATATTTCTGGAAATGTATTGTATTAACTCTGGTGAAACAGAGTGCTAGCCCTCACTTAAGTTCATCACAGTATTGTGCTAACATTATCTCCCTCCAGAAGATTGACAGTCTATATCTTCTCCCTCTAAAATTATTATTTTTGAAGGGAATTATAATTTTAATTTTCAATAGTTGTTGAATCATTGTCATTCAACAATCAGACTAGTTTCGAGGAAAGTTGTTTTCATCGCACTGTACAGCTTGGACAGACCCACCGAAAGCACAGGTCTGGTTGGGTCCAGGAGAGCTTTGGCTCTTTTGAGTAGAGTTCATATGCTTTCTAAAGGAAACACTGACCTGGCAATCCTACTATCATTCATTGTCTCCAAGCAGCACCTTTTGCATTTATGACCGC
Source organism: Umbra pygmaea (assembly GCA_016801145.1). Taxonomy (NCBI): domain Eukaryota; kingdom Metazoa; phylum Chordata; class Actinopteri; order Esociformes; family Umbridae; genus Umbra; species Umbra pygmaea. The sequence goes on from JACXGM010024588.1 coordinate 11,872, forward strand.
AAATATCATGCTTTCCATTTTTGGTGCTCTGCAACAAGTGTTGGGCAAAGTTACTTTTAGGATTACTTTTTAGTTACTTGATGAGTTCACAAGTTTTGGGAAGTCCTTAATTGAGACAAAATTATCAGGTAAATGGATCTTACTGATGACCATGATTGATATTTTCTTTACTCTTTCTATTTGTTTTATAGCTCACTGTTAAGATATGAACTCCATTTACCTGATAATTTTGTCTTAATTAGGCACTTCCCAAAACTTGTGAACTCATCAAGTAACTGAAAAGTAATCCTAAAAGTAACTTTGCCCAACACTGTCTGCAACAATTGAATACTGCTGCATTCTGGGTAGTCGCAGAGTTGCGCAAATTGTTGTGCAGCATTTCTGCAATAAAGCTGTATGTGTGATCAGTGCGTAATCAGTGCTTGAAGTGGGGGGGAAAACTCTCTTGCATTGGCAAATCATTATGACATTTGAGATTTCTACAGTGGAAAACAAAACTTGGAGATATTGCAGGTACAGCAACAATTTATTATTATCTACTCCATAAGAATGAGAGTGTTTGTTCACAACATAAATGTATTTATTTAAACAAGTCATGTGTGTGTGTGTGTCCCTTGACCAACAGTCAGGCCATCCATGTGTTTCGTTACTCACATTATTGTTGACGTTGGTATCATTGACTGAGGTAACGTTAAGGTTGGTAGCTGCAGACTCCTCATCAATGCTAGCAGTTCCACTCACATCAACCTTCAAGGTCTAAGGGGTTTTAGGTCAGCCTGGCACAAAGCTGATCTATTGGCCTCTAGAAAGGTCATACTTTGAACTATAGTGAAGCGCCTTATGGTTTTGGACTCAGCAGACCCATGGCTACAACATGGATGAATAAAATCCAACATCCTGCATCATTTAATTTTTTGTTTTATTAAATATTTATCCCCAAAAAATTAAAGAACATATGTATATTTTGTTGTTTTTTATGTGTAAAAGCATGTAAACCATGATGAATAAGGCTTGTTAATACATATTGTCAAGCCCCCAGGGTTCCTGGACCAGTGTGCAAAGTTTGGAGGCCATACAAACAAGTCAACATCAAAATGCTGCACCCATTTGTTACTATATTTCTATACGTTTTTGAAATCCAAGCTATTTTTTACTTCCTATCTGGAATGTGTTTAGTAAAAAAGGCTACCATCTAAAAAACATGACCAACTTTGAGGCACCATAGCTCCAGCTGTGTTTAACCCACAGGGATGAGCCACCACCACTCATTCTTTCCCATGGTAGCACGCATGTACGGTTTGTGAGATAATTGCGAACTTCAAGAGACAGTGAAGGGTTTTAATTAATGTTAGTTTCAAGCTCATGAATCGTACCCAATGTTTCTGGTTGGACTTGGACCTCTGTTGACGTGTCTGGCTCGGGAAAACGCATTCTTTTAGTACCTTTCTGAAGCCAGGCTAACATAACGACTTACAAAAAAACAGTTTCTAGGTTTTCAGCAGTGAAAAATTCTATTACCCTCAGGCAGCAGCCGCAGGCATCAGAACATCAGACAGCTTTTCGAACCAGCGTCCGTGGAGAAGCGAACCTCTGATAGGGTGGTAAAACTGCTTGCCTTTACGCAATTCGTCAAGAGATCTGAAGTAAGTCACGTAGTGCCCTCTGGGTAGTGTAGTTTATGTAACGTTAGGATCATTTCCAATCTCTCTGACACTGACACTTTCTCTGTCAGTGTGGTTGAGTACCGGCTACCTGCGAGATGTAGTGGTACGCAAGACAAAGTGCAGGTATGTTTAAGAGTAAAATGTAAAATTGCGGGTACTGCATACTGGTGAGTACCTCCCCACTTCGAGCAATGTGTGTAATGCCTCGTTCACATTGGATTGACGCAGTCCATGACGTTGCACTGGATGTCATTCATTCCAATAAAGTCTGTCACAATGGAGTGGAATTGGAAAGGCCCACTAGAGGCGGAAGTATTTGTGGAGAAACAGATCCGTCATACTTGAAATATGTCAAAATTTGTGTAATCTTCGTCACAGTAGAATCCATTCACATAACCGGAAGTTACCAAATCACAGCAAAAAATATCAAATGAAAATCGAAATAAGTGGTAGGACATCACCCATTCCTATAAACATGTTAAATTTTGAAAATAGGACGACGTGTAAATAATAGTTAGTATTGATATTGAACTAACTTTTTTATTATTCATGTTTATTCCCTCCAAAATGTATCTACTTTAAAAGTAGCTTGCATGTAGAATAAAGCAATTGCTATTCTCAATGTTGTCATTTTTGAAATAGGCTGTAATCTCATCTATCTCGCTTATTTGTCCACAATTTTCACTTGTACTTTTTGGGGAAACATTAACTGGCTAACAAAGTAAATGAGCATGTCATAGAACATTTTCAATTACCAAGAAGTATATAATCCTACAAAACATGGTAACATTTTTTTAATACATCAACTAGCCTAAATGAAAAACAAAATGCATAAATTTGCAAAAAAACATTCCCCTTCTAAAAGCTACAGTGCCTTGCGAAAGAGCCCTATTCGACCCCCTTGAACATTTCAGCCTTTTGCCACATTTCAGGCTTCAAACATAAAGATATAAAACTGTACATTTTTGTGGAGAAGCAACAACAAGTGGGACACAATCATGAAGTGGAACAAAATTTATTGGATATTTCAAACTTTTTTAACCAATAAAAAACTGACGAATTGGGCAAGCAAAATTATTCAGCACCTTTAGTTTCAGTGCAGCAAACTCTCTCCAGAAGTTCATTGTGTGACGTCGCCCTGTTCCATTCCACTCCTCAACGCACCCAACAGACGCGAACGCTCCACCACAATCAGGTCTCAATCACCGGAATACTGAGCACCTGCACTCGACCTATAGGTATTTAAGCTGCCTGGCTCCTCTCAGCATTTGTGAGGTATTGTTTGTATTTGATTGCAACATACTGAGCGCTTCTATAATATTCCGATTACCTGGTCTGACCTTGATTTCCGATTTGCCATTACTCTCTTTGGATTACCCTGTGTTTCTCTGCCCTTCTATTCGTCTCCAGTGTGTACCGACCTTGTGCTCTGTCTGACTGCCCTGTTTTGTGTATCGACCCCTAACTGAACGGAAAACCCTGTACTGTGGAACAAACCTTGCCTGGCCTGACTACCCGAGTTGTAAACGGAACTTCTGCCTGTCCCTGGTCCTTACGTATTCGGAACTGCCCTTCTGCACTTCGCTTGTTGAAATATTAAACATTGTGTTTTATACTAGCCTGGATTTCTTCTGATCATTACACAGTGAGGATCTCTGAATGATCCAATGTTGACCTAAATGACTAATGATGACAAATAGAATCCTCCTGGGTGTAATCAAGTCTCCGTATAAATGCACCTGCTCTGTAATAGTCTAAGAGGTCCGTTGAAAGCACAGTGAGCATCATGAAGAAAAAGGAACACACCAGGCAGGTCCAAGATACTGTTGTGGAGAAGTTTGAAATTGAAGGAGTATCAGACCACTGCAAATCTGGCCTTTATGGAAGAGTGTCAAGAAGAATGCCATTTCTGAAAGATATCCATAAAAAGTGTTGTTTAAAGTTTGCCACAAGCCACCTGGGAGACACACCAAACATGTGGAAGAAGGTGCTCTGGTCAGATGAAACCAAAATGGAACTTTTTGGCAACAATGCAAAACATTATGTTTGGCGTAAAAGCAACACAGCTCATCACCCTGAACACACCATCCCCACTGTCAAACATGGTGGTGGCAGCATCATGGTTTGGGCCTG